>JAQIXJ010002708.1:0-14987 GCA_034700185.1 Phthiracarus laevigatus | reverse complement strand
ATATATTATTAACTAATTTTGTTAATAATAGATTTGTTAGAATATCTGATTTTGGTTTATCAACGTTTCATGAATTCACTGATCAATCACATACCACTGGTGCAGGAACTTATGGTTATAAAGCTCCAGATTTAATTAATTCAAGATATACAACAAAAGCAGACATATTTAGTTTAGGAGTTATTATTCAAGATTTATTTCATTTTAATTTTAAGTAAGTTTCACATTCGTTTTTAAAATATATTAAATTTAAACTTTTTTATAGTGACGAAAGTGAAGTAAAATTATTGCCTCAATTTGATGAAATAAAAAAATTAGCGTTACTATCATTGAGTGGAAGTCCAAGTTTACGACCAGATTGTGATAAAATATCGTCTTCACATTATAAATAGCGTTTGACTCGCAATCAATGTTATGCTAATCAACAATTTGTTGGAATTGTCAGTAAACAAACAAAAACAGAATCAATTAATGAAAATTTTATTGAATTTTTTATACAAAATAAATCAAAGATTAACAGTTTCGCTAATAATCCATCTTTTTTATCGAAAGTATTTCCAAAAGGTTTTAAATAAATTTGTTTTCATTTTTAATTTCATATTTAATAAAACAAAATAACTTACGATTTTTAAGAAATACAAGTTTAAGTACATTTATTTCTTATATAGGCTTCTATTGTAGGACAACGTGACACATGGAGAGTGAGAGAGAGAGAGAGAGAGAGTGCAACGGAAAAGTATTTTTATAAATACTAGTGCACCCATCTGTAGCCTCTGCTAATAAGCCAAAATGCATTATAATAACAGATAGAAGTTAAGGGTCCCGTGGCTTACTCGAGTAGTGCGGACATTAGTTGGCACAACAGAGTGTCCCAAAGTGTGAAAGGGAGGTTACTTTCCGACTTCAAAATTTTATGGGGAGGGGTTATACTACTCGAATTTAAGCGAAAATTTTTCAGTCATACAAAAAAAATATAAAAAAATTATTCCCCATAGAGATGTCATTTTTTCGGTAGAGTGTGTCAACTTCTTGAGAATTCTGAAGTAATCCCCCTCCAGACTACCTTTTGGGACACATAGCTTACAGAAACATAAAAGTATTTTGTAAATTATATATTAGAAAAAATACTTTTTTGCGTCTCTGTCCCCAACAATTGTCCGCAACTATAATTTATGCCCATATCACGCTCTGTTTTTGAGAGGAGAGGAGAGAGAGAGAGGAGAGAGAGAGGAGAGAGGAGAGAGGAAAGAGAGATAGAGAGGAGAGAGAAGAGAGATGTTTAGTGCAAAAGCACATGTTTTGATAGATTTGGCGCTAATATGTGTGAAGCAATACTAAGTTATTTATCAATCAGTGAATGTTTTCGTTTGCAATGCGTTAACAAACTGAAATCATTATCGATTGATGGAAACATTGATGTTGTGTTCAATCAACAAGTCATTCAAAATAAACATTTATTAAAATCTATTGAAACAATAAAAGTTAATAGTATTTGCAATGAAAAGTTTATTGAATTTACAGATCGATTTAAACATCAATTAAAGTCAATAACAGTTTGTATTGAAAATGATTATGATTTCGATGTTATGATAGATTTGGTGATGATTTGTATGAATTAATTATTGGTTATTTATCGATTAATGAATTGTTTTTGATTGGAATGCGTTAACAAACAATTCAAACGTTTAATATTTAATAAATAAACCAAAGTTTGATGGATTCGGTGAGGATTTGTGTGAATTAATGTTGAATGCAACGGAGTATTAAACGAAGTGTTAGCGTTATTTTTAAGTTGATAAAACATAATTGCAATATCTGCTCGCATAGCAGCCATTTCGTCAGCATTTTTCGGATTAGAGTTAAGTAGTGATTGCTCCAAATGTTTCCTTGCTTGCTCTGCACTGTTGATGTCTAAACGTAAATCAGAAATGATTTTCTAGTCTTTACTATATTGCGTTTTATATGAATTTAATTCCTTCTCCAAACCTTTGATCTTTTTTGTTGCATCAGCCAATTCCGCCATTTTATTATTTTCGTTTCCGTTAAATTGATATATATTCGGATAGAGATGTTTATTTTGACGAGTAAATATAGTGTGAACTCGATTATCAGTATTTGACATAAATTGGATGACAATAACGTTCGGCACCTCCAACAGTGTGGTGTGCAGAAGAGGGGTGTACGCGCTTCTGGCAGAAACTTCTGACACCACCGAAATCTTTCGTTATATACCAACGTGGCAAATATGCGATAACAATACCAACGCGTCAGTAAACAATCAGAAACTCTTACTACCAGTAAACAAATAATTATTGTTGGCACCGGTAAACAATAGCTTACTATAAGCACCGGTAAGCAAATGTGAATTAACGGTACAAATAAATATTTCAAATAACGATACTAAACACCAACAAAGGTTTAATTAAAAAAACTCAATTTAAATCAAATCAAATTAGTTTTTTATAAATTGAAATACTAATCGCTATAAGCGACTGCTAAAATTGAGTGCAGAAATACAACTGAATAATAATAAATAAAATTACATTCAAAACGTAATGATCTATTATTAGAGTTTAAAAATTGAATAGTTATGACTAAAGTTTTTATTATTTTTGATATGATTAGCGTGATGACTGTGTTCGTGTGCAACACTTAGAATTTTCCATAAGGCATTTACTATGTATATGACCAATTTTGATAGACGGTGCAGTCCAGCGTTACAGTTGGGACGCTTACAATTACAGGGTTGTCTACCAAGATGGCCACGCTCGATAAGTATCGAGAACTGTGTGCGCCTCGATCTAAGGCTGTCTGGTAAGAACTACGTCGTTCTGATGAGACCAAAAGAGATCGAAATCGGGAAATAATAGTAATTGAATTAAATAAATTGAAAGCAATAGTTCTTAAACATGACGTGCTTATAAAAGACTTATAGAAAAAAGTGAATTACCAATCGAAAGAGAATGCTCTCAAATCACAGCATTTTAGTAATTCTCAATCAGTTATCGAAACCAATAAAAGTAGTGGTGAATCAATTTCTCTACCTCCAGATCAAGTGTGATTACTATTTATATAATTCAACGATTCTTCAAAGTATATAATTAAGCTTGTTGCATTCACGTGCATTTCATAGCTTTTATATGCAGTACCAAGGATATCCGATTTATTCAATTCGCTGGTCTATTATAAAAAATTCTATATCTGAAGAACATAATACAGCATAATCCACAGTTATCACGTGTCCAACATGCACCACATGAGCCACATACCCACATACACCGCGTTACCCATATACACCTTTCGTTTATAATAACTTTTTAAAATAACGCAAAATAGAATAAAAGTTTGATTGTTGGCACGGGCCGTCGGAACAAAATATAGCCGCAATCAATTATGTTTTAATTAACGGATAAATCGCAATAAGGTTCTAGTTTAGGAGCAATAAAACAATGTTCTGTAGTAGTTAATAGCTTTTAATAATTTTTTAATTTAAAATTTTTAGAAAGCCGCTTCGCGTGTACATAACATTTTTATGCCCGTATAACGTTTTAAATTGTTTACACTCTCGTAAATGACGGTTATTTAAATTTAATTTCTGTTATTTTATTTTATTATTGCATTTCACACTTAAACTTTTCGTGCAATACAACAATATGTTAAAAGATTTTAGGAATTGTTAGGCAAAGTTAGTAAAATTAGCTGTTTTCAATATCAATAAATAAATAATTTTTAAGCTTATTACACACAACTAAAACTTTAGTTTCTTAAATTTAATTTTTTTGGTTTTTTTTCACTAATTAATACTTTTTAAAGAGAGGGAGAGAGAGAAATGAAAATGTATTTTTTATATTATTAAGATTATAAACAACGAAACAAATTTTCAATTTTCGTTTCAATATTAAGAAATGTTTTAACACTATTTAACTGAAATTACCAAAACAGTGGATTAAATGTATTTAAAATATTAAACCAAATTAAGAAAAGATTTCACACATTTTATCTTTAAATTGATATAAAAACTAAAAAGTTATTAAAAAACTAAAAGTTCCATGAATACAATAGAACCAAACACTTAATTATTATAAAATTGATTAAAGTATAATTCGTTTTGAATTCTAATAATTTATTAACAAACTTTTAATTTGTTTTAATTTAATTAATATAAACATCTGTTTTTGTGTTTCAATTTAATGGATGAAACACTAAAAAAACATTTTTTAAAAATGTTTACAATTATTATTATTTTTATGTTTTTAACGAATATTTATGCGAAAACATCGCGAATCCAGGCGTGCGATTGTTCAACAATAAAATGTGTGAACATTGTTGTGGAATCGGATTGTTTGCGCAAAAATGGAACATATTTTCAAAAAGATTACGAGAAATGTATTTGTTGTGATTCATGTCGTATTAAAACAGGTATTAATTATTGTAACAATAAATAAAACAATTCATTTAATCATTTAATTAATAATAGATTTAATCGAAGAATTCGTTAATAAAATGATAAGTGATTTCTCAATTGAATCAACAATTAATAAATTAATATCATTATATGATTGGTATAAACATTCATTTAATTATAATAATAATGAAACAAAAACAAAACAAAATCATAAGAACAGACCACGAAGATCACCATACGATGACTTGGATCCATTAGACGATAATGAACACCATTCCGATCATCACGACGATAATTTTGGTAATAAAAGAAGAAGAAGACCACAACAACATCGACAACCGCTAAACAGACGTAAAAATCGAAACCGAAAACTGAAACCAATGCGTGAATATTCGTTTCGGGATAAATCATACGACGATTTAGACCTCTATTCCGATATTTATTCCGATAATGATTACCGGGTAAAAGATTATAAAGATATCGATTATGTGGAAGAAGAATACATTACCGTCGATGACAGACACAAAAAGAAGCAAAACAAACAAAAAGAGAGACAAGTCATAACCATTAAGAATTTAAATAAAATACCGGCGAAGACGCAGAAGAAGTCACGAAAAACGATAGCATTTAAATGGAATGGTAAACAGAATCGATGGCAATGCGTTGAGAATGCGGCCAAACGTCCATCGAATGAACAGTTGGATATGTTTAAAGAAGCGGGTTGTGTGACACCAAATGATGGCGATGTTGTGAGGATTGTCGATGAAACCATTGAAACACCGGATGTGTTTGAACCATCGATGAATAGAACCGTAGAAAGAGTTACCAGTTTTGATAATGATTTGCGTCCAAAATATTCACCAAAATTACAAGTGAATCAAAATATGATTAAAGATTTTAAACCATTGTTTACTCCACTCGTCACACAATCATCGCGAATAACTTCATCACAAACACAACAATCGATTATTACAACAATTAGTTTTAATAATATTTCCAATAATAATAATAATTTGGTCATAACCTCAGATGAAATTAAGGGGAGAATTAAAAGTTTAAAAACAACAGAAACTGTGACAACAATTGGTCCAAATACTACCCCTACTAATGCGTCTCAACAATCAAAAATAACAACAGAATTTGCGATAACAATGACAACACAAGAATCAGACAAACAAAAAGGAAAACTATCTAGAAAACAATCGACATTAACAACAGAATCTACAATAACAATGTCAACACAGGAACTAGATAAACAGGCGGGAAAACTAAAGGGGAAACAGTCAACAATAACAACGGAATCTACAATAACAATGACAACACAAGAATCGGATAAACAAGCGGGAAAACTATCGGGAAAACAGTTAAATCTAACAACAATTACAAGTATTGGAACAACAGAACAACAATCGATAGCATCATTATCTTCGATAACAGAACAAACCATTCAAACCACAAATACTACTACTTCTTCATCACAATTGACATCTGAATTGACGACAGAATCGACACAACAACAGAGTACACAACAAAGCACAACAATAGAATCGATTGGAATGAGTTCTGCTGACACAACAATGTTGTCGAGCGTTCAAACAACAACAGCTACAACAATAGCAGAAACGACGACAACAATGCAAACAACTATTGATACAACAACAATGAATAGTTATATAACAAACAGTTCAATCGAAGGATTAATTATTGGACCAAATAATAAATTAATTGATAGAACACGTGGTAATCAACCAATCAATACATTTGGAAAGATAATTGGTTTTAATGGTGTAGTATTTGATCCACCAATTGGTTCAATAATGGCATTAAATGGTAGCATTATATCACCAAATGGTACAATATTAATAAAAAGAAGTATAATATTATCACCAAATAATACATTAATAACAACAAATGGTGAAACAATTAATGTAACAATTAATTCATTCATTAATAATTCGGAATTAATTTCAATAAATGGAAGTTTTTTCAGTAATTATTATGCAATTTATGGTGAAGAAGGTGTTATATCACCAGAAGTACTTAGTGGTTCAATAGTTCTATCAAATGGATCAATTATATTAACAAATGGTACAATAATTACACCACAAAGTGTTATTGTTGGTGAAAATGGTGCAATAATTAGTCCAAATGGTTCAATAAATGGATTCCAAATATCAGTTAATGACACACATTCTATTGATAATGGATCATTGATTGTAACAAATGAACAAAAAGTAATTGAATCACCATTGGATAGTTATATGATTAATAATGGTTCAATATATCATAAAAATGGTTCATTAATAACATCAAATGGTTTTATAATTGGTCCAAATTATGGTTCAATTATTAATCAAAATCGTATCGAAATTTCAACAAATGGTTCATTTTTTATACCAATGCGTATGAAAATTATTTTCTATTTTTATTATTTATTTACTATGACACCCAACACTGGGACATCTTATTAGACTTTGTAAAGCCCTCCTCACTTTTAGGACCCCGCTGTCCATTAATTCCGATGTTTTCTGTCGGGTTTTTTAAAAAAATCTGTATTTGACTGGGCTTTTCTCTTAAAAAAATATTTTTCCGAAAAATTTCATTGAAATTATATAAAGTAAACATATATATATATATATAATTTATTTATTTTGTTTTTCTATTAATAAAGAATTAAAACATTCGGTGAAATTTTTTGCAAACAAAAAAATTGATTGTTTGGAAATTGAAAAGTCTTATGGAATTGAATGTGAAAACAATATAACAAATGTTGAAGATTGTTATGATATGAAAATATCGCTTCAAATGTGTGGATCATTACGTAATATTGAATGTGAACACGTGTATCACGCATATCAACAATGCAAATCAAACAATGAAAACGAATGCGAAGAATTGAAACACGCGTCGGTTAATATATGCGGATATACGGATGAAAAGATTAAAGTATGCGATGTTATTAAAGAAGGATATTATCGATGCGCTAATCTAACACTTATGTCACCATCGGATAGCATTGATATGTGTGAAGAATTACGCGCTGCTTATCTTAAATGTTTTAACGAAACGCGAAAATCAAAAATAACAGTTTGCCAAACAATTTCAAATGCGTTTAATACGTGTTTAAATGAAACGGAATTAAAGGGAAAAAGTAGTGAATTATGCGATGATTTACTTAAAGCCAAAGAACGATGCGAACAAACAATATCATGTGAACATATAAGACTTGCTTATAATCATTGTCTAAATCAAAATGATCCGGAAAATTGTTTGGAATTGTCTGAAGCGAATTCAGTTTGCAATTCTGTTCATATAATATCAGAATTAGAATGCGAACACATTTATGACGCGTGGTCTCATGAATGTATGGATTCATCCGATAATAATCAATGTCAACAATTAAACGAAGCAAAACTGTTTTGCGGATTTGATGATACAAAAAATATGAAAAACGACATGAAATCAAATCCACACACTGATAAACAGTTGAAAAAATCTGATTCCGATGATGATTAATTAAGTTTATATTTATTATTAATTTTTATGAAACTTTGTATAAAATTTTTTAATTCATTTAATAATTAGTTTTCAATTGAACACAATAAAACGATTAATTAATTGATTTATTTTAAAAATAATATTCAATGCTATTTAAGTCATGATCAATGAATCAATTTCAATAAAACAACAATTAAACGAACTTTTCGTGCTTTTAATTAGAAAAAACTTATATATACTTTTTCATGAAAACATTTATTAACTTTTATGAACTGATGTTTATATTGATTGATGAATGACTTTACACCTCAATTGTATAATTAAATGAATCGATTACACAATTGCTTTATCGTTAGTAAACACAAGTAATGGTATTTTCCCCTAAAAATACCTAAAAGTCTGTAATTTTCAGATATATTTCAGGATTTCTTATAATAACTTCATTTATATGGGATTTTCTAAATAATAAAACAAAATTAGTGTTTAGTTTTTTAAAACCACCGGATATGTGTTCGTGTTTTTGAGACATATTTAGAGGGAGTGGCAATACTTTTATAATAATTGATTTGTGTTTGCCTTCAATGCCATTGTCATTGAGTCATCGCATTCACTATTATCTTACATCACATTATCTTTTTTTCTTGTGGTAATTTTTTTGCAATACTTTTAGGGAAAAAGTATGAAACATAACAGAACAGTTCTAGAAAACTTTTTTTTATAAAAAAAACTATTTCTCATTTAACTCTAGTAAATCACAGCAAACTATTAATTTTATTGTTTTAGTATATTAAGCGTCATAATATTGTAAAACACATTTTTATGATTTAAGAAAACATTTGCGAATAAATTAAATTGCGATTTGAATTGCTTGCGATGTTTAATGTATGTCAAGGATGAAATGCCCTATTCTTCCAGTGTATCATCAATCCAGTTATACTGAATGACTGACTGTATTAATACATTTAGGATTAGTTTAGTTTAAAAAAAACCTGAATTTTTTTCCAAAGGCATCTATAATTTCATTGATGTTTGAGAAAAGTATAAAAAGGTATGAAAGTTATGAAAAACGCGTATAAATAAAGAAAGTTTTCTTTAAAAGGGTTTTGTTTTGTTAAAGTGATATCACACCACAACAATGAAATTATATTTCATTTTAATTGTTTGTGTTTTAATAATAAATGAATGCTTTTGTACAAAATTGTTTAATCGGGTATTTATTTATTTATTGTTTTGAGTTCTTTTACTTTAATAAAATGTTTTGTGAACTTTGTTTAGTTAAAAAGAGCAGCGTATGAACTTCCAGCTGGAACTCAAGAAATGCTTGGATTTGAAGTAAGAAAAACATTTAAATGCGAATCTGACGGATATTTTGCTGATGTCGATAACGAGTAATTAAATTTTATTTATTATTTATTCTATTTGTAATTTATTTTAAACTCATTGATTCTCATTAAACATCGCTAAACTATGTGAGGAACTTGGATGTACAGCACTTTACTATACTTCAAATTTTTTTATTGTAAACTTTATCTTAATTCGCATTTTAAAAGTATTTTAATATATTTAAGTGTTGTTCTAAATATTTTATAAACTTTAAATTTTAGTTTAAGTTTGTTCTTTTGAAATTCTTTAAGTGTATTTATTAAAATTGTTTGAACTTAGAAACAAAAAATTTTACTAAACTATTTTTATTTTTCACTTAAGCTAGGTTTCACTGAATCTTGCGATAGGTTTACCAAAATAATAATAAATTTTATTATTTTTAATATAATCTAAATTTTTATTAACTTTATTAAATTTTTAATTTTATTTTAATTTACAATATTTGTTCAGTAAAAAGTATAAGTATTTCTGTAATTCTGATTCTTAATTATTAAACTGTGAATGAGTTGAATATTTTTGTAAAAAGTGACTAAAAGGAAATTTAATGCGAAAAAAACTTAATTTTAAAAGAATTTTATGGGAGACTGATATGCTATTCAAGCTTTTTTTGTGAAAACCCATTAAATAGAAATTCGTTGATAATACTGTAACTGTTATTAATAGAAATAAAGTGAAATTGAGATTTAATATAATTTCATTTTAAAACAGTATTAAAGAAATGAATTAATATTAAAATAAAAAGGAATTTAAAAAATACTTAATAATGTTATCTTTGAATCAATTTATTTAAGTTTGCAATTAAATTATTTTATTGTAAATTAATGCTTAAATTTTTTTCCCAGGAATTTAAAGTAGGAGTCAGAAAATTAATTTTTTGTTGACCTTTAATAAAACAAATAATCTGTTATTAATCGTTATTTTAACAAATTATCATTAATTTTATTCATTTATACGCAGATTAATCAAAATAAAAAAATCTATTAAAGAGTTATATCAAAACTATTTATCTTTATATAACCATTAAATCCAATTTATCTTCAGTGTCATAATAAACACATGAACAAAATTTATAAATATTTTCTTCAAAGAAAAGCATAATTAGAATCAAAAAATGGGTGTAAAAACTGTTTTTTTTTCAATACCAAATGGATTACAGTATTATTATTAAACTTCTTTCTCCATCAAAAGTCATTTATTGAAATCCAATTACAAACTTCAAGGATAATCACATCTCAAAAACTCTAAATGTATTATTAGCTGTTTTTCCATTAAATTTTTTTTAGTTTTTAATTATATTTGAATAATACCGTAAGGAAAGTTAAACTATAATTCTTGTGTGAAAACTTTTGAAACCTATATTATCATTACTTATTATTAATGGTTACTTAACTGTGAATAATTAGTTAATTAATTGCTTACAGATGCAAAATCTTTCATGTTTGCCACACTCAAAAAGCACCAGGACGTAAACCGGTATATTATTTAATCATTTTATTTTTTAATAACATTATTCTTGTGAAAGCTTACGACAATTTTATTACAATAATAACCTTAAAACTTATTATTATTTATATTCAAATATTTACTAATCGTATAATAATATATTTTAATGATCTAATTTAAAATTGTCGTACACTTGTTTGGTTTTTGGCGGTCAACACAACTTTATTCAAATACTTGTGTCAATAAAGAAATTATTTTATTTTGTAAAAAAAGATTTTAGTTTTAATAGTGCTATTAAACAAAAATCTGCATTTGAATTGCATTTTCTAGTTTTAGTTTTTAAAGTTTATACACGATTATCCCCGAAGGTATTATTAGTTTTGATGTTTCAATTAACTTCAATAGGAAACAACGCAAAGCTCAATGGTTTGTGGTTTAATGCAAGTGTTCGACCAATCAAAGTTAAGCTGTAATCACGAATCAGAAGCCATCCCTTGTGACGCTTCTCCCGATTTTTTCTATTTAAATGAACGTATTGGTGATCCAACTGCAAAATTTCTAACCGACGCTGACATTGATAGAGCTAAAAATGCACGACCAGATTATAAAGCAAAAAAATAATTAAGTTTTTGTTAAATTATACAAAATGTAAAAATTGTACAGTTTTTATTGAAAAATAAATGTAATAACGTTTTTATAACAATGCATAATGAGTATTACTATGAACAATAATTATTGTATTTATCAATTGTATTGGTCGCCGAGGTTTTCAAACTTTTTCTTAAACAAAAAATTTCAAGTGAAAATTAATGAGAACAAGTTTACTTTTGAACACAAATTACGGGTATACTATAGCAAACACCGCGCATTGTTAAAAGCTTGAGCCTAATATAAAATAATATTATTGTTAAAAAAATACAATAGAACCTCATAGGTCTTGCGTCTTAAACGTTAACAGAAAAATTATATTGTTGTGAAAATTCGAATTTATAACATTAAAAAATAATAGAAACTTATAGAAATCTCTTGAATAAAATGTTGAAACATGTATGACTTGGACTTAATTTTAAACAAGGTTTTTTTAAATTTTAACCGAAGTTTGGCAATTGTTAGGTTTATATGTAGTGTTATGTAAAGTTAAGTTAGGTCGGGTCAGGTCAGGTCAGGTCAGGTCAGGTCAGGTCAGGTCAGGTCAGGTCAGGTCAGGTCAGGTTAGGTTAGGTTAGGTTAGGTTAGGTTAAGTTAGGTTAGTTTAGGTTAGGTTAGGTTAAGTTAGGTTAGTTTAGGTTAGGTTAGATTAGGTTAGGTTAGATTAGGTTAGATTAGATTTTTACTGTTTCTGATATTTGACGTTTAATTTATGTTTTTTGTATATGTTTTTTAATGTTTTTTAATTTTCATTTTTACTGTTTTAAGTTATAATAAGTATATTTTACTTTCACGTGTCTTTTATCAGTTCGAGAACAAAGTATAGTAACTCCGAAACATGTGTGCCACCAGGGTAGACGAGTTTCAAACTGAACAGATCATGATTGCCGCCAATCACACCATCAGCCAATTTGTATCCAAATGAAGGCGTCATAAACATCCAGTTCACTTTGTATTTTTCAATTACGTCTAAAACGTTGTGTTCGTTAAAAGTCTCGAGCTGAATCACTCGATTCCTTCAGGTAATAAACGGAGGTATGAACGAAGTGCCGCTCATGTGAGCCAATGAAAAGAAAATAAGAATGACGTTGTTCTCCGGGTCTGGTAAATTTAATGGCAAAAATGTCTCGATTTCGGCCACAAATGAATAGATAGATATCATGACTGCCTTCAATAAGCCACTCGTCCCCGATGTGTATATTTCCGCGATATTCTCTTTCGGGTTAATTTCAAAGTAAGGGATTTTATTTAAAAGTTTTTTCTCATTTTTCGCTTCTACAATAAACTCGTCAAACGTTATATAGTTTTGTCCGCGTATATCACTGTCAAGAACCACAATAAGTTTTGGTTGTTTCGCTGTATTTTTATCCAGTAATTTCTCAACAACTCAACAAATATTAGCGAGTGAAGTAAATAAATAAGCGGGTTCTGTAATCAAAAATTGATTTTCAAGTTCCCGGATGCTGTTCATCGGCGACGATTCATTGATAGTAATGCCGAGAAAGTAAGCGGCATTTTTCACTTTTACATACGCTAAGTTATTGGAGCTGAAACAGCAGATTATGTCCGACTTTGTGATACCGCTTCGAAGCAAAGCCATTGCGATTGTATTGGCGTCTGTTATTAACTGATTACCTGTGATTGATTCATCGGTTTTCGCTTCTATCTATTAAATAATATAGTTATTCAAAAAAATATATTTATCCTTATTATATATTAATCTCTTCATATTTCTCTCTCCATCCCTCCGTCACGTTCTCCTACAATAATAAAATGAGCTAATTTTCCCAACTTTACCTAACAATTACTATAAACTTTTAACCTATTGTTGTATTGCGCGAATATATTAAGTGTGAATTGCAACAATAAAACAAAATAACAGAAATTAAAATTATAAAACCGTTATTTAATACGTTATACGTGCATAATAATGCAATTACCAATTTCAACCAATTATTTAAACGAATTAAACGAAATAAACCATTTTTGAAATATCAAACGATTTTAGACATATTAACCGATTTTTCAGTTTTCAAAACCAAATTAATGTAATTTAAAAATAGATTATGAATACTCATTAAGAGAAAATTCAGATTTAGATATAATTTACTTCAGGCAATCTGGAAGAAAACATTTTTTTCGTTAATATCGGTTGATGTTGAAATATAAAGGATTTTTTGGGATAATAGAAAGCGATTCATTAAAGAAAACATAAAGTATTATATGACTTAGTATCATAATTCATTTTTGCAGCTAAAAATTAAAATTTTTCAAACGATTTTTTAAACGATTTTTGGGCCATTTTCAAACGAGTAATAACCGATTTTGCACCTTTTTTCCTAACGATTTTCACAACAAATTACACACATCTATAACTATATAGTTTCTTTCTTCTTTAAAATTTTTTTGGTCGTCGCTATTTATTACACATTAATGTTAATACGTAATCAAAAAATTCTTTATTAATTTTTTAAATTTTTACGTGAAAATCTAAGCTGTAATTTAATTAGTTAAGATATATTTTAGTTTAGCATTGTACATTACAATTGTATTAGTGGAATTCAAAATTCTCTGTCAGCAAAATTTATTTAGATAAAGATCAAATTTATAACTATTTTGTCACTAAAATTAAAGAATTATTTATTACATTAACTCTTAAATTTTAACTTTGTACAACATAATTATTGAAATCAAATCTGTTTTAACCAGGATTGCACAAAGCAATTTGCGGCGCAATTTGCTATTTGTGAGTAAATTGCGAAAAATACTAATTATTGCCATCTAAAAAACATTTAAAATAAGCGCTAGATTTTTCTAAAAAGTTGATGAAAATTTTTTATTTTCCTGATTAATACTAATTTTTAAACGTTTCTCTTTTTTTCCTCCTTGAATAAACCCTGATTTTTGTTCTGAATTTTTCGCCTCTATCAATGACATTATTGATAATAAAATTTTACTAATTTTATCGAAATAGTATTTTTCAAAAATTGCGTACGCAATTTTCGAAATTTGCTTAGCCTTTTAGTTAATTGCGCAATATGTGCAACCCTGGTTTTAACAAAAGTAGTTGAATACGGCGGTTATTTTACTTAAATTTATAAAAAGAGACTTGTATCATAAATTTTTGTGACAATTTGAAAGTTTTAAATAAAATCAAAACATTATTTAATTCTATGTTTAATCTTGTAAATAAATCTTTAGCCACCTATGAATTGATTGGCACTAACTTTTTAAATAATCAAAGAATTTTTCGAAAAATGGTTTTCTTTTTTTCAAAGAATATTTTACTCTTTGGTCATATAATATTATAACATTGATTAGGTTCCTTATTTTATAGAATATTATGGTTACTTGACAGTATATTACAGTATTTATAGACAGAGACTTCTGGCACAAGTGTTTGTCACAAATTGAAAGTTTCGAATAAAATCAAGAAAGTAATTTAATCATATGTTTCCTCCTATAAATTAATCGTATAATAACATTTAGTGAATTTCGATGAACCCCCGTGTAATCTGATTGTCGGTAGTGGCATAAATTTATTTGGCGTTCATTTGAGGCGATTCTTCCTCAGCTAATGTTTTATAATGCTTTCGATCCACTTTTCCGA
>JAQIXJ010002707.1:0-14993 GCA_034700185.1 Phthiracarus laevigatus | reverse complement strand
TGTAGTTCAACAGGTATTTGATTGAACAGGAAACCATTTATTGAACAAAGTTTTGGTATTTTATTCTTAATGATATCACGATGGCAAGTTTGACATAACATTATTTCTGTAGACATTGTTGGACAAACAGCAATTAAAAATTCTTGGTTTAATCCATTCTTAATGAGTTTGCTCGAATTTGATTTTGTTATAGAAGACGCAAACCATAATCCGCTGCAGCTGTCACAAACAAAAGTTGGTCCTTTTTTGATATTGGTTTCGTATTGTTTACGAATTTCTTCAAACCGAATATTTTCATTTAAAAATAACATTGCAAGTCTATAAACAATTGTATTTCTTTCCTGCTCTTCGCGCCTCCTATCTGGGTCTTGACGGGCTACTATGTGAGATATTGTATTTGTTTCCTGCTCCTCGCGCCTCCTTTCCGGATCTTGACGTGCTACTTTATGAGCTATCGTATTTTTTTCCTGTTCCTCGCGCCTCCTATCTGGGTCTTGACGGGTTACTATGTGAGCTCTCGTATTTTTTTCCTGCTTCTCGCGCCTCCTATCTGGGTCTTGACGGGCTACTATGTGAGCTATCGCATTTCTTTCCTAATCTTCACGTCTCCTTTCCGGGTCTTGACGTGCTGTAATATGCGCGACTGTATTCCTTTCCTGCTCTTCGCGCCTCCTATCCGGATCTAGCCGAGCTATCTTTCGTGCACGTGTGTCATTATTCTGTTCTCTAATTCGATTTTCTTCATTACTTCTCATTAATCGCTTTCTTTCCTTGTCTCGTTCTCGTCTAAGCTTTCTATTGTTCATGTTAATAAGTGTAACAATCAGCAAAATGCGTGACCTTTACTCTATGAAGTCTAAATGATGAATGAGGTTTAAATTTGGACGGACGGACGGACGGACAGAATAGTCAAATCCATATATCTGTCTAAAAAGTCAGATAAAAAATAATTAGAAAACCAATGCAAACCATATACAATTAAAAAGGTCAAAATATTAGCAAAAAAATAAATAGCGCTATATATTGCATTAATAAATGACCAAAATAACTTAAAAATTGCATTATTAGTTTTTAAAAAATTAAATTTAGTTTAAAGCATAATGTTTTTCTTTATATTATAATATTCTACGTATTTCTTTCTTTTATTTAATAAATAATTTTGAAATTTTTTTAATTAGTAGGAATATTTGATGGTATTGGGAAAATATTTTAATAAGGGATATCAAAAACTATTAAAATTTAAACCACATTGTTTCGACTTCGGGGAAAATTGCATTTATTAGTGTTTATAGCATTTATTTTATCAAAAGTATCAGTTAAAAGCATTTGTAAATGGAGCTAATATAACTCCAAACTATGTAAATCGTTCTCATAAATGTTCAAATAAAATGCTATTAAAGTGGAATAAAAAAGAAGCAAATGCTTTATTTTAGGACACTCTAACCATTAGTAAAAATTTAAAATTGGGAACAGGATCTCCTGTTTTTATATTAAAACAGTCTTAAAAATGACAAAAATAGTCAAAATTAGTGATCATCTGAACGGGATATTCCGTTTTAAAAGTATCAATTTGAACAAAACTTATAAATATCTGGTAAAAATAGCCAAAAATATGAATAGGATATTACATTTTATAATAACAATTTGGACAAAAATGATAAAATAGGGTATAAATAGAATTTATTATTGGCTTATTTTATGTAAAAATCCAAAATTATACGAATAAACTCAACGATAAGAGAAATAATATAAAAAAATGGTTGAGAGCGAACGGAAAGAGTGAGCGATCATATTCTAACTGAACTTATTTTTACAAAGTTAGATATTATGACCGTATCGATCTTGTTTTTCATAAATATTTAATTATTAGAGTTAAATTTTATAGAAAATTTAGCGCAATTGACATTAGAAACGCATTTACGCGTTATTTATTTATTTATTTTAATGAAATTGATTAATATTTTGAAAATGGTTTTCTTATTTTTAGTATTTTCAAACCAATCCAAACAAAAATATAAAAACTTAAAGAACATCAATTCAAACAGCAAAAATATTGTTAAAACCATTAACCAAACATAAAAACCAAACCATTTAAATGCTAGAAATATATATAAATATTTTTTTAAATACCGTTAATGATGTGGAATATTCTAATTCCAACAAAACGAAAACGTTTCGAGATTCTGAAGACTTTTTTGACCGAAATTTGTCCTACAATTGAGCCTTACTTTACAGTTAGGTGATAGAGTTCTTAAATTATTTGCAATTACCACAAGAGTAGCGAAAAAACAATTTCAAATTAACAACGAATAAACACTAACTAAATATATAGAAGTTTGAAATTTATTCCTTAAATAAATAGTTTTATTGTTGATTATAACCCTTTACTTTTCTCGTGAAATTAAACAATGTTCCATAAAATTTAAGTTTATTATATCGTTAGTTTAGGTTTTTTTGAAAAAGCTAATTCTATTGTTGCGGACAGAGAGAGGGAGAAACGGAAAAGTATTCTTTATATTATTAATTTATCAATGAAAAGGTTCTTTTAAAATTTAAAAATTAATTAAACGTTTATTATTTTTTAAAAAAATACATAAAATACCCTAAAAGCTGTTATTTTGTTTAAAAAAATAAAATAATTAAATAAAAAGTCTTAGATTGAAATTTAAATATGTCATTATGTCGTTGAACAACAATACAACTAAAGTAAAAATATAATATTTGTTGTAATAGGTTTTAGTTTTTTAAGCTTACTTTGAAAAAGTCAGCTATTGAATTTGACATGTCCGCCTGTCTGTGTGTAGACTTCATGTTTATATTCTCATTGCTTTCAAACATGTTATGAAACAATACAGTATAATAAGTTCGTTTGGCGTAAAGTAAATGTAATTAATTTCTAATTCACTAAACTATTTACATAACTATTCACTTAAAAAATATTTGAATAAAAGTGAGTGCTTTATAATGTTCCTTCTTGTTTATTTATCATTTCAATAGCATGATATCTTTTAAGGATTTTTTGAATTTATAAAAAAATAATGTCAGTTGGTTCTTTTAATTTTTATTAATCTGTATTAAAAGCCATATTTATTCGTTTTATATTAATGTTTTATTGCTTTAGAAATTATCGATAATATCTGACTTTGTAAAGTCAAGTTCAGTAAGCATTTGGTACCTCGTTCACTCCGTTCGCTCGCTAGCAATTTCAAATTTCGTGTTCAACAATATACCAGCTCCGTTGGCGGCAGTTGCCAATTAAGTTTTGATTTATATTTAGTTATTTAAACATCAATTTTGACTCTTTAAACCTACATCTTAAACCATTATGAGTCTATTAATCATTTTAATACCGCCAAAATGTGCCAGATGCCACTGAATTTTAAAGTTAAATTTAGCCATTTCTTTAATGGTTTAACTGTTTTAAACAGATAGTTGTTTATTTTGAGATATAAATTTCTTTTTTTACAGCTAATAGTGGCTGATCCCACTCACATTGTGTTTTTAATTTTGATTATATTTTCTTAAGTTTGCCCATTATCCCAGAATTTTGGCCTATTATGTCATCAGATTGTCATTATTAGTCGATATTTTATGCAAAATTATTGACAATATAAGTGACATCAGAAATATTCCGATTTTTGAATTACAAAGTTGGAAACCATTGATGTTAGCTTTATATGTATGTTTGTATGAAATCTATACAGAAACATGTAAAACGGTTTGGAATCATATTTCAAGTTCACTAAACCACTATATAAACTCATGTGTGGAAGAATGCAAAATTGCAAACGGAAATTGGAATATAACTGAGACTGAACTTTTGGAGGTTTTTTTAAACTTTTTTAAAGTCAAATACTAAATTTTAAAATATATAGTTTAGACATCGTAACTCGAGTTGTTATTCATTGATTATTTTATTGCAATATGCGGGAGGTTTTGAAAAGACTGATGAGGAATGGAGTATTGAATTACTACATAATTTAATCAAATACTGGACTAAATCAATGATTATGTGCAACGATTTGTATTCATTTCGTAATGACATAAAAGAGTGTAATGGATCGCTTGAAAAATCTAAGAATATGATCGCTGTTTTAATAAAATCACAATCACTCAAACTACAAGAAGCCGTTAATAAAACACTTGCTAAATTATATAACTGCGGTCAGAGTTAAGCTGAATCGAAGGTTAACTATTTAAAACAAATCAATCAGAAAATGTTAAACTCTTTTGTAATCGATTAGATCACATGATTGGTGGTAATTGGGTTTGTTATTAAACTTCTAAAAGATATTCTAATTATTATTCCATACGTGTATGAGTCAAAATCCATTTTAACAAATATGTTACTCCAAGCAAAGTTTTGATATTTATGTTTCATTTATAAGATATTTATCAAAAATAATTAAATTTAACTTTGATTTTGTAAATAAATTTTGAAACTACATAAGCAACGCTTATACTTGCAATTTATCACTTTATTGGTAACTCATAAAAAATTAAAAAAATTAAGTTGAATTATGATAAAATAAATTATATCATAAAGTACTTGCCAACTAATATTTAATTTATGATATTTTTCCTTAGAAAATTTCACAATTTGATAAAAATGACTTCTATCGGATATTAAGCGGAGAGAGAGAGAGAGAGTCTCGTTATAACATTGAATCTCAAATTTGTTTTAAAAATAGAATAATCATACATATATTTGTTCTAGTAATTTATATTAAAAATTATGACTATAAACTAATTATAAACTGTAAATTGCTAAAACATTTGAACTCTTGAGTTAATTATTGATTTAATAATCTTTAATTTACGGTTATATTTGTAATCAAATTTTCTTTATTAATTAATAAAATCTTATCAATCAAATGTACTTTCGGTTATTTATTTTATATATAGCTTGAATTAGACATTTTTAAATACTTCCACCTTTATTTAACTTGATGTTCTTTTATTTCATTAATTTAAAAAGGTTTTTAGCCAGGTTATGATCTATATCTGAATAGAAAAACGACATTTAATTTTGTTTTTAACACAAAAATGGTATTTGATGTTTCTATGATTTTTATGGAATATATTGGAGAATTTATATTGTTTTCACTTTTATACTTTTGACTTATAATTCTATGAACAGAATCACAACTCATGTATGTGAGACCTGTTTCGAAAAACTTTGAAGTTGTTTAAATTTGTTTATATGATAGAATCGTTGTTAATTAAATCTGAATATAAAGCAAGAATGAACATTAGTAATGCACTCACTTTGGTTGTTCTATTTTATTAATCCAACCAATATGTATATTAATTATATGAACAAGAAATGAATCTTGATAGGAATAGGTAGTAACAGATAAAAACAGATTACGAAAGATAGCGACATATAGAGACAGGTAGCGACAGATAGCGACAGATAACGACCTACAACGACAGATAACGACATAAAACGGCATATATCGGCAAATAACGACAGATAACAACAGATAAGGATAGATAACGACAGATAATGACAGATATTGACAGATAGTTACTATAAAAACTGAAACAATTTAAAGATAGTAAATACTATATTGCTTTACATTAATTCAAGATTAAAACAAATAAACTTATAGCGCACATTTTAAGCTCATTTCTTGAAAAGAGAGCGAGCTTATGGATTTTACCATGTCTGTCAATCTGTTTGTCCGTCTGTTTGTCTGTCCGTCTATCTGTCCGTCTGTCCGTGACGATGTCCGCACTAGCTCAACCAAAGAACTTAGCATGTATTTTATATAAGTTAATATTGAAATATAAGAAAAATGTAGACTTAATATTTTTTTTATAAATTTTAGCTATGATTGAACTGTATAAGAAAGTGAGCTCTCTATGAATGTGTCGTTTTTGTTTTATATTGTTAACGCTAATATAATAAAACAAAGCATTTAATAATAAATTAAATTTTTTTATTGAATATTAAGAGATTATATGTGAAACAAATAGCATTGTGATAAGAAAAATATGATTCGTACGGAAAAACATATAGAACAACATTTCTTGAAAATAATAATTCAATAGTGGTATTGGGTTTTGTTGTTACTCCTGTATCCATTAATTAAAAGTTAGATTTAATCATGTATTTGACTAATATAGATCCGTTGTTTGACTTTAACGTTGAAGAAAGGACCAACTGTTATTTGCAACTCGTGTTTTGGTTTAGTTTTTCACTCATCAATACGATCAGTTTATCTAACCAATCTTTTAAATAATGGAATCAATTTGGACTTTTTAGAATCAGTTTGTGATGTAAAAGAGAAGATGATCTTTTGTTTAAGTTGTCATAGAGACGTCATAAGTTGTATTGTTCCTACACTTTCTAAAGCATGCGGATTGTATTTTCCTCTTATTCCTGATGTACTAAAAAGTATGAGAGAAATAGAGATAAGACTGGTTTCACCTATACTTCCTTTTATGCAATTTAGAGAATTGAGTAAACGAGATAGGCAGATCGCGATTAAAGGCAATGTTGTCAATGTTACCATATCTGTCGACACATCAGTTAATATACTTCCACGAACATTTAACCAAACTCATACAATCCAATTAAAGTTAAAAAGGAAACTTTGTTACCAATCACATTACTTATATGAAACAATAAGACCAGCTGTATGTTACAATGCTGCCATGTATTTAATAACCACACCTCTATACAAGCTTGAAAATATAACCGTTTCAAGAAATTGGCTGAATGAATAGACGAATCACTACGAAGATTATATTATCTTAGATGAACATAAAGAGCAAAAAAAATTATTTCTTTATCAAACACTCGACATATAAGAACAAGATCAAATCGAAAAAAAGGAAGAATATTCAAGTATTATTAAACTCGAGGAAATAATTGAATTAAAAGAAGATGAGAATTTGACAAAAAATGATACTCTATGGAGTGATACAGATATTACACAAACAATAGCATTTGCTCCATGGGAAGGTATATACCCGTTATCTTTATTGCGTGACGAGATTGCGGAAAAACTTTCTTTCCCAAACATTTTTTGCGGTATACAAAGAAGAGTTGACAAAAGAATATTTTATGCTAACATTTACAAATGGGAACTAAAGCATTACGATCGAAGATGTTGTAATGTTGCAAAGATATTTTTTATGTTTAAAAAACGACAACATCAAATGATTACGAAACAAATTTCTTTGCATTTAAGAAAAAGAAAAAACACAGAAACAATCACAGCAGGACAATTACAGGTTAAGGACTTTGTCGAAAACAATTGCAAAGTTGACGATGGTTACCGGTTCTTGAAAGTTGATCGAGCGTCGCCTCCGTACTGGCATTCAAGAAAATAAGAGGTTTTAGCTATGATAAGGCAGTTTGGGATACCAACATTGTTCGTTACATTGTCAGCTGCAGAGACTTAATGGAAAGAACTGCTAGTTATTTTGATGAATACTGTACGAAATAAGAATATAACAGAAGAGAAAACTAACGATCTAGATTACAAAGACAAATGTGAGTTAATAAGTAAAGATCCTGTGACTTGCTCTCGATATTTTGATAAACGAGTTAGAGAATTATTTCGAGTTCTGGAACATTCTAGAGGACCATTCGCTGAAAAAACGATAACAGATACATGTTGTAAGAGTTGAGTTTCAGCATCGCGGAAGTCCACACGTACATTGTCTTAAATGGATTTATAACGCACCAATTTATGATAAAAAAGACATGAATTCTGTCGATAATTGTTTAGAGTTCATCAATAAATACATCACGACTTATAGCAATCTCGATGATTCACTTACCAATCTGCAATCGCATGGACACACCAATTCATGTTTAGTTTTTAAAGGCGATAAAATAATATGTCGATTTGGTATCCCCCAACTAAGTATGCCTTCGACATTAATACTAGAAAGCTATGTTCTTTATTATATACCTTGTCTCCATACTATTGTAATTTTACTTGGAGTTTTTATATTTGCTGTTTATTACTTTTACTTTTAAGCAAAAAGTTTTTTAACTAACATTTTTTTATAAAAGACGAGCTTATGGATTTGACAAGATCTTTCTATCCGTCTGTTTGTCTGTCTGTTTGTTCGCAGTTTTTTTTGATAGACGAAGTGCAGCTATTCCTTTTATTAAGAAAGGGATTTTGCATTTTTCCTTATTGACTAAGAAACTATTATATTTATCATATAAGAAAGCAATATCCGAGCATCTATATGAATGTTCAGTACTTGCTAGCTATTTTTTTTATAAAAAGGCGAGCTTATGTATTTGACCATGTCTGTCTGTCTGTTTGTCTGTCTGTCCGTCCGACCGTCTGACCGTCCGTCTTTTCGCAGTCTAGAAAAGTTAATATAATTTAGAAAGGTTGCCGAAAGGACTATCGTAAATATATATGTGAATATTAATAGCTTTTGATAAAAAGATTAGTGTTAACGGAAATCTAGCTTCATGCGTTGTAGTCTTGAATAACTTATCATAACTTGAAAAACTCAATGGTTATCGCAACTCATTCCATACTTGATCTTCTATTAACATTGTCTCACCTTCGTTTTCTATAACAATTTCAATGTCCTCTTCATGTACGACAAAGTGTTTGATTTCGGTTTTGTTATACTTTATCCATTTACTTGATATAAATATAGTTTCTTCAATGTATAACGGCGATTGAACAAAATACTTTGCTGTTATTATGATAAAAAATGAGTTAATATATATAAATGTAAAAATTTTTAACAAAATGAAAAACTAAAATAGTTTGCCTTGCTTTTAAAAATCCAATTGTTTTAAATTAGATTTATAAAACAAATGAATAAACAAATTAAACGAGTCTATTACAGTTCAATTACTTAGAAATAAAAATGTGTGATTTTGAAGATCTGTTGTTGAAAACATGTTGATAAATGTAATCTTTTTGACAGTTTAAATTTCATCTATTTGATCTAAACTGCAAAAAATTTAGAATTGGATTTTACATATTTGGCAAACTTGTGCCAACGTTTTAACCAAATGGAAACCATTATTGATTGAAACAATTTCCGATAGTTCTTTATTTGTTTCAAAACACGAAGTTAGTTTAATTTTGTTTGTAGAGAACTTTAGCATTAATTTTCAAATGTATTATTATGACTTATAGTAATTTAGTGACTAGAATATTTAAATGCATGTATCTTATAAATGTGCTATACAGAGTGTCTTATACGGGGCTTGAAGGGGTAACACACTGGGACACCATAATTTTAATGCAACTTAAGCTTCCAAATCTAAGAGACAAATGCAAATCTTCATGTTATTTAGACAGTTATTTCAAGGGTTTTCCATGTTTGTATGTCTGGAAGCTGGTTACTTATAGACTTTTAAAAATTTTAGTGGAAGATGTCAAACTCCCGCATTAAATGGGTAGTTTTTAAGCCATCGGACAAAACATTAAACAAAATTTTCCTTATTAAAGTTGATATTTTTAATTTTTATGTAGAGTTGTAAACATTTTCAAGAATTGCAGGAAAGAGCTTAAACCTCCTTCAGGCCTCTCCTCTGGTCCTTTGTTAGATTATATATATTTAATTATCGAATAAAAATCATAAGATATTATTTTACCTTTCTCTCTGAAAAATATAAGTCACTTGTAAAACGTTTATTAATTACTTTATTTGCATAATTCATACTTCTTGCTTCGAGTGAGTTAATGCAATAAATCCGCCGTAATTTCTGTTTATAACTGAAACCCCCTCCCAACCAGTTAAATTGAAATTAAATTACAAGTTTATGCTAAACTAACAACAGTATTTCGATCTTTCGTCGATAACTTGCCACGAATATATTGACATATTAGTAGTGTTGTTAAATTTCAAATTTTAATTTTGCTTTTCTTTTACTTTTGCTTTTGAGTTTTATTTTAATATAGATTGTCTTTTGCTTTTTCTTTTTGTTTTATTTTTAATTTTACTTGTATTTTGCTATTGCTTTTATTAGAATTTTTAATTTTGCTAGTATTTTACTTTTGCTTCAAGCAAAAGTGAAATTAAAATATTTATTTTACTTTTGCTTTTTTATTTCGATTTTTATTACAATTTTTAAAAGTAAAAGTTAAATAATTTGTTTTTTGCTTTTACTTTTTGAAATATCGATTTCACTTGTATTTTGTTTTCGCTTTTAAGAATTATTTTTATTTAGCATGTATTTTACTTTCGCTTTTTTATAATTTTTTTTATTTTGCTTGTATTTTACTTTTACTTCAAGCAAAAGTAAAAGTCGAAATTTCATTTCTTTTGCTTTTACTTCACAAAAAACGAAACAACTCTACATATTAGCCATGCGCAACTTCATCGTTATCTCAGAATTGGGATAAACCTGGCAGATTATTTATCTAGTGTATGTATTTGAATTTTCGAGTTACTAAATTAATATAAGCCATAATAATACTTTCGAAAATTAATGCTAATGTTTTCTACAAACCAAAATAAAAATAATTTCGCACTTGAAACAAATAAAGAACCATTAGATATTTTTGTTGAACACATGACTGGCTTCCATTTGGTAAAATCGACTACTCAAGTTTGTAAAATATGTAAAATCCAATTCTAAATTCTTTGCAGTTTAGATCAATGATTTGAACATTAAACTTTCAAAAAAAGTTTACATTTATCAACATATTATCAACAAAACGTCTTCAAAATCTTACAATTGTATATAATTGAACTGTAATATAAACATTTAAGTAGTTTATTCAATTGTAATATAAATCTAACTTTAAAAAATTGGATTTTAAATGCAAGACAAATTGATTTAATTTTTACTTTACTTCATAAAGTTATAAATCATTTTTATGATTATAATAACGCGTAAAACAAAGAATAACAGAAATTTAGATTAATTTGAAGTAAAAAAAATATAAATTTAGGTTTGAGATTAAGGTATGATATAAATATTTGAATTATAAATTGTTTTCTATTCTCAGACTGTTCTTTTTAAAACTGATATTTTCTCGGCTTTCAATAAATATATATATTATATAAAAAATTAGTTATAACTGGCGTTTTTCCGAGGAATGCCATTTTTTTGCACACTTAGACAACTAGAACCCTTGGTTATGGAATTGGGATATACTAACAAAAATTATATTTTAAACAAGATAGATACTGTCATAATATCTGACTTTGTAAAGTTTAATTCAGTTATTATATTGTAGCTCGCTCTCTCTGTTTGCTCGTTCTCATTAGTTTACATTATTTTTCATAAAATTTAATTTTTACTTATAATTTCAGATTTTTACATAAAACAAGCCAATAATCAATTATATTTTTAAATTCATAGTCTTTAAAATCACAATGAGAAATGGAATAGCCCGATCGATTTTTTGGCTATTTTTATTCAACTTTTATTAACCCGAAAATTTCAGTAAAGTAACTGAATTTAGAATCTAAATAAAAGATTTAGCTTAATTAAACAAACACACTTTTATGTTCTTTTTTTTAAAATAAATAAATTAGTGTAAATATTTTAAGCTTCAATAAATAACAACCTGTTTTTAATTGCATTAAATTTTTGATAAATTTTTTAATTAATGACAATTTTTGTCTCTTATCGTAACTATTATTGAATGTTTTTAATTTTCAAGTGTTTGAATATTAATTGGAATGTTTTTTACTTGATTTCAGTAGGCGTATTAAAAAAAGTTACATTAACAGTAACATTAAAAGTAAGATTTAATAAGTATTTTTTAAAGTAATTGCTCATTTGGTATATTTTAGGAATTTTATGATAGTTTTTATAGTTTGGGCTGAGTTTAGTTTTTTCAATTCATTCTTATTTGTATATGTGGTTATTAACTAGGCATTTTTAAGTATGAGAAGATTAGTATTCTTTACAAAACATTTATCAAAATTTATATCATTTCATATACCTAAAAATGTTGTTAACTGTTGTTTAAAATATGTGTAAAAATTTAAATGTCTTCAAAAGTACTGAACGAGACTCTAAGTCGTATATCTGACACATTATGATATCATTTCAAAGACGATATCAAAATTTAACATTGTAACACATGAAATAAGTTTAAAAATATATATTTTTATAAAAATATCACTTAATTCATGAATCATTTTCATTTATTATTATTATTATTATTCATATAACTTTTTCAAAAAATATTCTTATTAAATTACTTACATTCCTATATCCGAAATAACTTAATTTATTATGAATCCAATTAAACTAATCTCTCAATATCTAGCCTATGATTGTTTAAATCAAAAACGTATGAATGTTACCTAAAATCTTAAAAATAAAAATGTAAAGTAAACAAAATTGTAAAAAAAATTAAAAGCGAAACTTTTTAATATTTTATTCAAAAGCTGTTATTTATGAAATATGTATTACTATAGACAACAAGTAATAAAAATTATGGTAATGTTGTCTTACTTAGAGGGTACTATATTTTATATTGAATCATACATTTATTACTATTTTTTATTTGACTGCAGATTTGGCAGATATATGGATTTGACAATGTTTGTCCGTCCACCTATCCGTGAACACTCTTGTGTTAATAATGGGATTTTGTTCTTTTTCTCTAATATAGCGATTTCCCAAATTTATGGGTCAAGTCAAATCTAATGTTCTCTATTACTATTTACTCATTTATTAATTAAATTATTTATAAGATTATATTATTGAATCACTTGTCAAAAAATGTAAGTTATTTTGTACAAAAACCAAATAACATACTAACAGTTTTTTGGGCATATTAAAATATGCATTTAAATAAATGAAACAACAGAGTCGATGTGTTTATCTAATCAAACTGCTGATCCTTATAAAAACATATTATTATAAACACCATCTATTTGTATTCAATATGTCAACAAATGTGTGTTTTAATCTAGATTTATAATTGTAATGAATTTTAAGTTATAGTAAATACAGGCTATAAAACTTGACATAACATTTTAGATGTGGAAAGATGAATAAAAATTTATAACAGTTGTCATACAACTATATTTTCATTTACTAATTTTTAGATAAAAATTCCAATCCAAAACAGCTGTAACCAACGTTATAATATTCCGCAAACAATAGCTCAGATTTAGAATCTATTTTTAACTTAATTTACAGTTTAAAAACAAAACTAAATTTTCTGATTTTTCACTTTTATGAGTATCTGACTTTTTCATTAAAATTTTAGTTATTTTATGGTTTTTTACTTTTTTTTCGCTCGAGTCCATTACTTTTTATTTTTTTGTAACAAGTCAAACACATTATTATATCTTGTTAGCGGCATTTAAATCTTTTATACATAATGATTTGTTTTGAGATTTTTTCGAACATAGCCAATTTTGACTAGAATTCACGTTTATTTTAAGACTTTTAATCTCCATTTTAACTTCAAAAAATGAAATATGTCACTTAAACTATGAATTAAATTATGTGATTTTAGCCATTTTTTCCCTATTTTGGCCAGTTTTTTGTTAACATTTTTTCTTTTTGTGTAAGATAAACACCATTTTTACAACAAAAACCTGCATATGCTACTCAAATTTTGTTATTAATATTGGATATTTATTTAATTCAAATTTTACTAGATTTTTAACGATTTAAGTTTAGAATCCATATTTTTTCTGTAAAAAAAACATATGATGCATTAAAAATTAATCAAATTTAGGCAGGTTTTGTATAAAATTAGTTATTTTTAGTTTAAAAAATCCAATTTTTCCATCAAAAGCTGTGTGTTCCACTCATTGTTGAACCCAAATTTTTGCTATTTTTGTCTTTGTTCCTTTTGCTTGTCAGATTTTTAAAATTTTTCTTGTAAAATCACTTGAAAAATTAACTCAGTGGTCAATCAGTCTACAAGGAGTTAATTTCAAAATTTTGAACTGATAATTTTTCACAGTTTTACATTCATTAACTTCTTCATTAATTCTAAAAATATGAATTCGAAAGAAGATGAAATTAAGGATGGTAATAGAAATTGAATGTAGGGCTAAAGCATACGATGAGTGACGCAAGAAGTAGAAAATAAGACTTTTATTATAGGAAAGCCAAACAAGTGTGTAACGCGTCACTCGAGTTAGAGAAAGAAGATAATTGCACATATATCTGAAAGAGTAACGATTTAATAATGAGGCACGCGAGTCGGAGAAAAAGACACATAGCACTTATATGAAATATAAACGAATAGACGATGAATGGAGAAAAAAATGAATTGCATTTATTTAAAAGTTAAAGAAAGGGTTTATGTGTAGTATATGCTCAAGCAGTAGTGCCTCTGCCGGTACTGGATTCCTGTTTTAAAACAGGAGTTGAGGCCGACAGTTGAAGAATTTCGTGGTCTTACCACAAGAACCACGAGAATACACCACAATTTCCACGTATGTGAAAATAGCAAACAGTATGTAAAGTAAAGCTAATTAGGATTGATTAAATCGACTTCATTTGACTACTGAAATTACTTCAATGAAAAGTCTATATTAATGTTAAGTATAATACACATGAGTTACTAATAAGCATAATGACTTATATGAACAAAAGTATAAGTACTATATAGTTAACAAATGAGTAAAAGAAGGTATGAGAATATAAGTACTAACAGTGTAGTGACAAGTGTTCACATACACTAAATTTCCTCCACCGCAGATATGAAGTACGTATTAGGATCATATTTATCTGGAGGCTTTCTTATTCTATTGCTTCTACGAGGTACTTGAGTTGACGTGGAAGCAGTAATCTTTGCAAAAGTATGAGTATGGACTGTTTGTGGTATTGGCTGTACTTCGGTTTCTTCGGGTGGAAAACCATTCATAATATCCAGAATTTGACTTCGTAATTGATTAATATGTCTCATCCAAATACCATACAGCGTAGAAACTTTATAGTTGCGTGGACCCATAACTTCGGATATAGTTCCTTCAATCCAGTGTTAAGGACATTATTCATCATTCTTAGTTTAGCTGTCGACGAGGTAGCAACAAAATTGTTTTATAGATACAATTAG
>JAQIXJ010002706.1:0-14995 GCA_034700185.1 Phthiracarus laevigatus | reverse complement strand
GATTTGAGGGTTCACTTCAAACGAAATGTTACTTTGATATGAGCCAATGCCTGATTGAGTTCTCAAATTTATTTTTTTAAAATATGTGAATTATTCAAGTACTGTGAACATTTTTAAAAATATAGTAAATAGAAAAGCTCACGAACCAACTTTAAATTTTATATTTCTTATCCGCAATATATATATATTATTTGCTTTTGTAAAATATTGCTTCTAAGTTAATGTAAAAACTTGGGTAACTGAAAATATTTCGAAAAAAGTTTAAATCGATTAAATGATATGTTCAACATTTTTAAATAAAATCCTACTTTTTATTGTGTCTCCCAAAAAAAGATACCTCTGACCGAGTAATTCTGTACTCACTGATCAACTGATCAATGAGCGAATTATTTTCAGATATAGCTATATCTGTCTTAAGCCGCATTGACTATTCCCGTGTTGAGTCATCAATAAATAATATAAACGATTTTCTATGTATAGTGTTTGAATATCAGTTCAAATCGTTTTACAGTTTATAACTTAAGTTTATTTATCGTTTAAAAATTTTTTGAAGTTTAACCACAAAAATGAGTTATAGCGGACATAAATGCAATACTTTGGGTTGTTGTTAGCAAATTGTTTTCCGTAGTCCCAATAAATTGCTATATCTTTGATCTATACCAATAAATCGAACGATTTTTAAAATGATGGACGGCTTCAAAATTATAATAAATTTTGTTTTTTTTTGAATTTATAACAATTTTTTATTTTATTCCTAATGAATTTCAATTTCCTATTTATTGCAAATACTATTAAACTTAACAAACTTAACGCAAAGTTTTCACTCGTATAATCAAATCCACAATTTCCTTTTATTTATTTAAAAGGCCTTATTTTATAAAAAACATTAAAACAATGATTTTAATATAATAAATTGTAGTAATAAAAAGTTATCAATTAATAAATTAAGATGAGAGCATAATTAATGAAAATGTTAAGCAAAATAATAGTCATTAAGTCACGTGTCATCTCTTAAAAATATTTCGGGTGCCCTTTCCTTCAAAATTTCTTTCGTAAAACTTGTCGTATTGCTATTAAATCCATTACTAATGATATGAATTTGGTTCAATTGCGAACCATCACTGGCTAACGATGGCCGAGCGATGTCCAAATGGTGTTTAATGACCTTTAACTCCAGCGGACTTATTTTGTTTCTTCCCTTATTAAATCGAAATATTTTCGGCAAAAGGTGAGCGAATGTTTTGCGAAATGTTACGATTGGATTAATTGCGGCGTTTGCTGATGCGAATAACTGCGCGAAACAATTCAAATTTTATTAGTGTTTTGTTTCGAAATTCGGTTTTTATTTTGTTTTTGTAAAATATAAAATTTAGTTAAATATTACGGAAAAAATGTAGCTCAACATAACGTAGTTTAAATTGAAAGGTTCTAATTTTGTATTAAAATAATTTCGGCACATAAATTTTAAATAATCTATATTTATTAAAAATATGTATTGCGTAGAAATCAATGAAAATTGCGTAGAAGTATTGAAAAAATAATGGAAATAAGCTTATAATGAGAAAAATTAATTTATAAACTTAGGAGCTCAATTCGCTACGGGTGGTAATTTTTTAATCACGCAGTGTTAGTTTAGACTTTAGATTTAAAAGAAATGTCATTTATCAATGCAATCATCAATAAATAAATAGTTTACAAGTTTTTTAGTCTAAATATTTATTGAAAAATATGCTTCGCTTAGCGAAGTCAAAAGTGTTCCGCGAATTCTTTGAACTGGTAATTCTACAAAACAAACATGTTTATGTTTTACCTTTTACTTTCAAGAAAAACAAACTTTCTAATTAAATTCTATAATTATATATAAAAGAATCCTAATCACTTAAAAGCTTTCTATAATGAGATGCGGATAAGATTAGGAGCAAACGATAAAATTAAATACATTTATTGGCAATGCTTAAGTCTATTAATAAGATTCTAAGCGGTAAGATAAGAAATATTGAGCAATTAATTAATATCCGGTAGAAAAATCTAAAAAAATATGCGTAGGAGTACAAGCATTTAAATTGCGCTAAAAGTCTAGCCTATATTTAAAGATTAAACGAGATATTTAGTTACCTGTCCAATAAGGCATACATTATTCCACCAGCTCGGCATAAGCTACGATAAAATCAAAAGTTATCATTAATTTCAAGAAAAAAGTTTTAATTATATTTCTATCTTACATTCTCATTCATTTTGTAATGCCTGTAATAGACAAGTATTTGTAATGGAAGCCAGCAAATAATAGTCGTGATTATGTATAGAAATAGCATTTTGGTCACTTTTTTCCGATGCTTTACTTTGATCTGCGTTTCATTAATATTCAAAGTCTTCTCGTATCGATCCATGTGAATTAATATCACAGAATACACCACAATCATTACAGTGAGCGGAACGTAGATAAGTGGTGCCAACAAACATAACCAGTACACTCGAGCTTCGTATATATGTTCTTCGGGACACCATTTCTATTTTTTTTATTATAATAGAAATTTTAATTCTAATTTGTTGTATAAATTTATTTTGGGTTTTAAATGCTTTAATTAATTTTAATAGTAAAAAGTAATTACCTCTAAGAAGTCCGCGAACTGTCTTTCGTTGTATTTCCTCCAAACAGCTAAAGGACTCGCGATAATAATAGCTAAAATCCAAATAGCGGTCATTATTAAGTAAGATGCCTTTTTGTTTAGGTGGCGATTAAATGGATATACGGTCGCAAAAAACCGATCACAAGAAAGAGTTATCAGCGAGAAAGAGCTCACTAACATGCATAAAACTTGTGGATAAACGTATTGTTATTATTATTATTAAATTTAAAATTAATCAAATTATTTGTATTTTTTAAGCTTACTTTTAAAAGAGCCCTCGAATCGGCACAAAATAGGACCCAACTCATAATTTTGATATATATTATCCACTAATGCCATCCACGGGCAAAATCTTAATTAATCCAAAATAAAAATTAACAAACGTCACTGTTTCGTAGATTTAAAAAAAATTAGCTTACAATGTAGTGAGAAAGTCGGCGATTGCCATATTTAGTATAAACAAATTAACTGTTGAATCACGTAATTGTTTGAGCCGCAAAATAAGATAAATAATCGCAGAATTACCAATCAAACCCAACGCCATAATTGGTATAATCACCAGCGCCTTTATGGTTACCTCCCAAACAGGCCTACGAATCCAAATAGGATTCCCTTCGTCGCCGTAATTAATCTTCGAAAAGTCGACATCAGAAAAGTCTGATGAATTGCTATAAGCGGCTATATTATTGTCATTGTATAGTAACGAAGAAATATATGTGTTATTAGCAGCTTCCATAGCAGTAGCATTATTTTTCACAAAATCTATTGAAAACACACCAATTTTTTTCGTTTTAATATATGATCACAAATATGCAATTAAATATTGATGCGATGTGTGTGCTGCACAGAAATTTATCAAATAATATTTTTTTTCGTTATTATATATTTTTTTATCTATTGTACACTTTTTTAATACAACTAAAAAAATATTACCCCAGCATTGCTGATAAATAGCTATTATATGAGTTATACTCTCGAAACTACATCAGACTTCCAACAGAGAGAGAATTGGACCGTTATCTCGATTCAAACACTCATTACATTGTATTTTAGTGATTAGTTAAATCACTTAAAAGGATCTTAAGTATTATAAACGTATGCGATTTTTTTGCGACACATGTCTATAAGAAAAAGAACGTTTTTTTTGCTTATAACTTTTTCCTCATTTTTAATGAATAAAATCAAGAATTTGAATCTGGAATAATTAACTATGACTTCATGTTTAATTGTGACCAGTGATGCTCACCATTCATGATTGCTCGTGTTTGTGATAAAAAAAACATGCAAAATCGGGATTATTCGAAAAAACTTATTTGAAAAATGTGTAGGGGTTATAAAAATCATCCGATCTAATAGACAATTTTTTAATCTTTCGACCTCCTCGTTACGCGCGGCTCAACAAAGCTTATGGTAATTGCAATGACGATCTCAATAGTTGTCGTGTACGGTATCACGCAATCACTTATTTTGCAATTTTATTTCAATGCCGTTAGAGAAAAATAAAAAAACTGGGCTTAAAGGCTGTTGACATCAAACTGTGTCATAAATACTACAGAAGTAATTAGCAATTAGCAACAATGAACAGTAAACTCAATTTGATTATTACTTTATTTATTGATTTGTCACAACCATTGTTACATTAGATAATAGTATGTTATTACAGATCAAAACATGCATATTACGTATTCGATTGTTATTACAATTATATTTTGCTGTAAACCCCTTTTACATACAATAGATTAAACGCTTATTTAGCGATAACACGTGTTTAATAACATATCAGTTAAATATAAATTAATTAATAATTTTTAAAAAATGTTATCAAAGTAAATGCTGCGCAAAGGTTTTTACAGCATAAATATAGCAAAAAAGTCATCATTATGTTTAATAAAAAATCTTTTTGAGCAAAAATGAGCAAAAAGTTTTTCGTTAATTTAAAAAAATGACTTCAATTTTTTTTAGAAAAAAAGCATAGATATTTTTCTTTGGCATTTGATATTGCATAAGAAACATTGACACATCCAGATTTTTGTCTTACAGTAATTACTTAAAAAAACAAAAACCAATTGCACACGAAATTTTTTACGCGTACGACACCAAATCATCGGGACTCGTGGCTTCAATGCACAGCACTATAAACGCATTGTTGCACGAATACTTTTCTTGGTCAAGCAGTTTGCCTCTAACCAAAGAACTGGCGACACCCATTTTGCTCATCGTATTCGAGTTCCACGCATCACAGTAGGCATCGATGTCGCGCACACCCGACCGATCAGCTCCGTGCCAAACCAGCTTCTGTGGCCTAAACGTTTTTTTTTGTTTGTCAGTTATTAATAAGTTAGATATAAACGTTTATCTTTACAAATGTTTCAGTTATACCATGAAGAATCGGTTAAAACATTTCGTCCGTCAAAGCTGTAAATTTTTGGTGGGAATGGAAATGGAGCGCCAGCGCCTGTAAACAGATCTTTCCATGAATTGAATAGTATTTCGTCCTTTAAAACGTGGCGTTATATTAGACTAATTTTAATATTTGCTTAATATTTTACGAGTAAACAGTATTTACTTTGATATTAACAATCGGTAATTTTGAATCTCTAAAACGCACGATTGAATCCAGATTTTGAGTCCTCGAAGCAAGAAATGATCTAAAAGTTCCTTTTATGTTAACTCTTCGCGATTGGCGATAGCATTCATAATCTGCGCCACGAACTCCATGAAGATTTCCGTTGTATGGTTGATTAAGCGCTGCCATTCTTAACTAAATTATTATAAATTTGATTTTTTAACTTATAAAATAAAAATGCAAAGTATTTTACAGTAAAACGCAGTTGCTATAACTTTGTACTACAGTATAATAATTTTTTTATGGTCAATTGTAATCATAAGGCAAATACAACAAGTAAATAATTAAATAATACCTTTTTAAAAGTTTGATGCTTGAAAAAAATATAATTTATCGTTATTTATACAAATTTTCTATTATATGAAATAATGTTATATTGAACTGATGATAGTTTAAACTACGTTTGTAAACTAGTTTAACTTTTGTTTTGAATTATACATATATATGTACAGTATTAATTTAATAGATTACCCGTAATGAATTTTCTGACAGAGAAACATCAATTGAATTGTCTTTTGTCGATGCAGTATATGTTGATTCTGTCTATAGATTTCAATCAATATTACATTCGTGCAACAGTTAACTCTAGATTAATGCGATAATTACTGAAAGATGGTTTAAAGGCATCTGAACCAAAGATGCGAGCTATAAAAAATGGTAAGTTTTATATTTAAAATTATGATAATTATTTTATATAAATATAGGTTTAAAACCCATTATACGCAATCGCCCCGAATATAAGTATTATTTTAATTGCATATAATTTACAAATAAATTAAATTAAAACTTAGCTAATATTACCGCCACATACTGCCATCCATTCACAACTTTCACCAGTAAAGCTTGTTCGTTAATCACAAAAGCTAATGTACCAGATGGACTAATATCCGACATTTTTAATAATGTGTCCATGTCTTTAAAAGTTACCGCCTCAAAAGTAACAATTTAAATAAAAATTAGTGTTTTGCAACCTACAAACAAACTACACCTACGCCTGGCACTATATTAGAAGAAGAGTCACTTGAATCTCCTTTTTCGCCAGCAGGGCCTGGAGGTCCAGGAGGACCTGGTGGTCCTTCAACGTAAACTAAAGCAAATTCAAACACAATATTTTTGATTATAGCCTTTCATTAATATAATTCATAACATTCTTTAAAAAATTGAAATAATATATTCACGTTTTGAGGAGCTAATGCTGTTATCGCCCAAGTCAAATCCAGGTCCTGGAAGTCCAGGGAGTCCGGGATTTCCTACATCCCCTTTATCCCCTTTGTCTCCAGCTCTTCCCTTATATTTTAAAAAATTATTTTAATGCTTTAATATTGCTAATATTAAAGATAAAAACATACGATGAACCCATTATTTCCTGGAAGCCCTTGAATACCAGGAAGTCCAGGCGCTCCGTCAAAACCAGGTTGTCCTTAAAATTGATAATGTTTTATTTTTGTTTTAGTTTTTTCAAATATTTATTTCATTATGTTTATACTGTGTGCATAATTTTAAGTGAAAAATACTAACAATTTTTTGAATATTAATTAAAAAGTATAAAAAACTAAATAAACTTATAGCGTTACAATTTAGTTATTATTCAGTTAACTCTAACTTTTCATAAATAAACTTAATTCTACAAATTAAACAAATATCTAAAGTAGAAAATGAAAAACTAAAACTATTAAAATTTAGAGCTTTTAAAAGGATTAAAATATTATAATCGTATTGGATAGAATCAAAAATGTTAATAATCTTACCTGGTTTACCGCGTTTCCCTCTCTCACCCTTTTCTCCTGTGATTCCTATGCCTGGTTCACCCTTTTAATTATTATACTTAAATAAAATAAGATACGTTTCAAAACAATTTTTAAAATAACTTGCTTTGTCTCCTTTGAATCCTGGAAATCCTCGGGGTCCGGGTGAACCTGGTTCTCCCACTCTTGTTATATAAGCGAATGAAGAATCGCCTGGAGACCCATAATAGCCGGGAGATATGTCTGGCTTTAGTTTAAATAATGAATAGATTTAAATATAAGAAAACTAAAATCTGTTTACTTAAAATTTCTTTAAAAAAACTTTAAAAAATCTTACATCGAAAATTGATCCTCTTCCTGGTGGACCTAAAAGGTTTATTAAAAATAATTTTAATGAAATTGACTGGATTGAAAGATTCATATCTTGCCAGGCGGTCCTGGATGTCCTGGTGGTCCAATTGGTCCAATGCTTCCTTTTTCACCCTGAAGAGCACCATTTGATAAAATTTCTGATAAATTACAATTACAATTTTGAGTGACTAATGATGTGGTGAGATTAAAATCTTCGGTTATTTTTTGACATTCAGTCTGAAGCTAACAAAGAATTTAAAATTTTTTAAATATATAATAATTTAATTAATTTTATTTATTAATACAAATTCCATTAAAATGATATTTTTAAAAACATTATTTTTCTGAAATCCTTTACTTAATAAAATTTATTAATTTTTAAATATAATTGATTTATATAACTTTTATAAAAAAAAGTCTTCTTATTTCCATTTGCAAATAACATCATTTTGACATATTTTGGTTTAAAACTATTTTGAATGTTATTTTTGAAACAAGTAAATAAGTTTTGAAAAAATCTTTATAATTCTATTATTGATCCAGGATTTATAATTCTTTTTTTGCTAAAATGTGTAATGCCTTGAAAAATTATTTTAATTTAAAATTTCTTGGAAAAAATGATTAAATTTATATCGGATTAAAAATTCTTGGATCAAAATTTTTGGCAAAAATTAACAAACAAATTTATCTATATTATTCTTCCATAACTAACTAATTCAATTTGAAATACTTGTAAGCTTATTTTAATGTACCCTAAATTCATAAAAAAAACCTTTTTTTCTAGATTTTTATCCAAATTTTGTCAATTTTCAAAATTACTGTAATAAAGCCTGAGTTAGTGAAAAAATTCCAATTAGTCGTTCATACATTAACATATTTAACAATAAACTAACTTCAGAACCAGTAAACTGGTTGCAACATTTAAAAAAATTAATTCTCTATAAATTCTATACGACTATGGCCACAAAATTACTGCGTGACTGCGGAGATAAACAATAATGATTAAATTAAGTTTACGCATTCAACATAATGTACGGTACGACAAACGGGACACAAACAGAGATTTTTAACAATATTTGCCATACAACACAAAGGTAAAGGTACGAAACGAATAGGTTTATTCTGCATAATACTTACGCGTAGTGAACAACATAATAATAGAGCGAAAGTTGTCAAATATTTTAAAGTCATTTTCAGTTCGATCAAAAAGATTTGATACATTTGATTCGCCTCTAGCTCTTAATCTGCTGATCGATCATCAAAAAGATCGATCCGCGTTAATAAGATGATTGCATCGATCGCACCGCAATTTTCTAGATCGATCACTATATAGAAAGTTTAACATATTTTGTAAGTCACTGAAACGCTAATTCGTGTGAGGATAAAACACGGAATTAGTCAGAATATTTTGGTACGAAGTTTTTCCAACCAATTAAATTGAAATATTTGTTTTTCAAGTCGAAATTAAATCGTTAATAATTGATTTAAATGATCTTAAAAAGATCGATAACCGGATCGATCCTTTGTTTTAAATAAGATCGAGAATCGTTTCGCTCATTTAAGAATATAATCATTCAAAAGCACTATATTCTATTTATAAACTTTGCATCGCTTTTAGGCATTAATGAATAAGTTTTTGCTGATTCACTAAACATTCATTATACACACATTTATGCTCGTTTGCATTTAAATGGGTTGTAATTAGCGAATGTCAATTTTTTTTCTAGTAATTTTATTGTTAATTTTTACACTTTCACTCATTTCATAAAATTAAGTTGGATAATAAAAAATTACTAATACACAAATTTGGCTTTAATTCCTTTATTGAATGAAAAATATTTTCTTAATCTTAAGGTCACTTTTTTAAAACTTTTTAAATAATTGCAATTCAAATTAACAGATTAATCCTTGAATTTTGTGCCAAACAACAAACTCAAAACTTAATTATTTTATCTTGAATTGAAAGATTGAATTAAATCCGATAATATTGTTTTACAGTGAAACATGATAGGCTTCGTTTCACTTAACTATCAAGTTTTAAACATGGTTCAATAAAATGATTTTCTTTTTTAAATCCGTTTCCAATGTCCTAAAATATTTTTGTTAAAAATTGGCTAAGAAGGGAGATAACTGAGATCCCAATAGAGTGTAAGTTTACTAAAAAGAAAACGAAAACTAATAATTCTATATCTATATAAGGGTAGGTAATACGTACAAGTGTTGATATATTCAATTGATTTTTTCGTTTTTAATTTAAATATTAGAGGAACGTATCGTTTTCATAGTAACAATAGTGTCGAAATCCTTGAAATAAATTGTTATTTGAACAAAGATTTCAAATTATCCAAAATAAAAGTTTTTGTATAAAATTAAATTTTTTATAATATATATATTTTTAAATATTTATTAAAATTCGCGGAACAAAACACTGTAAACGCAACAAAAAAAAAGAGTATAGATAAAATTATTAATGCCATGTCTACGCAATTACGATCAATAACCATTCAAGTTTTCCATTTATATAAAAATTTCTTATTCAATAGAATAAATGTTTGTCTATAAAAAATAATAAAAATTCACTCGAATACGTAAACAATAAGATTAAATTATATATTTTATTCAATGTTTTCAAAATATTATTCTGTGTTCTTGTTTTCAAAATTTTAATATTTGAAAATCTACTTCCGATAAAAGTTTAAAATGTCTATTTTAATTTTTTTATTCCCATGAAATTTAAACGAAATTACATCGTACACTTTGGGGCATTGAGTTTTTGAATCGACATCAAAACATGGAATTCAATATTTACTTATCTGCATCAAAATCAATTTTTCTGATTGAATTTTCGAGAAAGAAAACAGTTTTATCAAAATTTTAGCGCACTTTCTCGGACAAGAGTTTAAGGAGTGCTTTTTAAGAACCCATTAATCGTAGACTAGAAAGTGAGCTCTCACTACGTATGACTACTGTATGTCGTTCTTGTTTCTCGTATTTTATTGTACTCGCGAATTCAATTACATGATTCAACAAAAAAAAACAGATGTCGTAATGAAGCGAAATGAATAATAATTAGTTGAGCTGAAATAGTAGGGATTAAAAAAACTAGATGACAAAGCGCTGATAAAGTGAATTTTTCCAAAAGAAATATCGCACAACTAAATATAATGGTAATGCATTATTTTGGTCTGACATATGGTACGGTAGTGTACGGTATTAGAATTACAGCTATAAATTCGTAAAAACATCTGTCTCACAAATGACCCGAATATTATGTAAATTACAACCATTAAGCCGAGAACTTTTTTGGGTGACAAACATTCGAAATTTCAGATCAAAATATCGATAACACATATATGTACATTGAGCTCAACTGTAGAAAAAAATAATAAAAAGGCATAATAAATAATTCAGAATTTTTTTTTGAATAACTATTTAGTGAAATCGTTAAAACTTTTTTGAATTGATTGTATGCTTTGATTTATTACTGTATATTTATTTTTATTCTCTAAGTGCCGGAATTTCTTAATTCCGATGTTCAACTAACGCGTATTTAAGTGCCCCATAAATCATAATTTATGACTCAGTAATTATTTGTAAAACGTTTAATGAATTTTGATCAGTTTTAGCGTAACTCTATTATTCGCTTGATTTTAATTAACAGTTATGAAACAAAAAATTTGAAAATTTAAGTTTAACCACTTTTATTCCGTATCTAAAGAATATATGTTTTGGTTTTCCAATAGATTTTGTAAATTTCACTGATCAAAATTTTAATAATAACGAATCGGTTATTATCTGATATTTAGATAATTGCGAGAAAACTTTTGACAAAAATTAATATTAAAGCCAAAAAATTTATGATTATTAGTGTTTTCACCTCAAATCTATTCTCTTAGGATTTAAGTCGAGCGAATCACTAAATAACATTTTAATATAGTTTTATTAATATACTGATATTTTATTGAATTTTAACTATGAATTAGTTGAAAGAAAAATGCGCGCACAAAAAAAACACAATTCTCCGAAAAATTCTCCGAAATTCTTCAACAAAAAAAACAGAAAATGAAAAAAGTATTGATGAAATGGTTTGTAAAAGATATACAGTAATATATAATTGGTATGCGTTACTTTATACAGTATACCGGATATTGTAATGATAGCTAGACTATAACGTTAGATTGGTTGGCGAGTGTATGTTAGATGATTGGCTGACACGTGTGAATGTGATGCCATATACCGGTATATGCGCGTAGTTATGGTCGTAATGGCTGCTGAACCACAACAACAACAACAAGTAATTCATTAACTAACTAACTAATCATTAGACTAACTCATTGCTGTCTGTTTACTTTACAGGTGAGGGAATCAGTTCTTCAATTTGTTGGATACCGTGACCGTCAAAAGCGTCGAATGAGTCTTCCAATGGGACGCTTCTCTGAGCGCATTCAACAGAACATACGCTCAAGAAAAAACTCGACCCATTCTCAGTCATCCACTTCTTCCTACTCTGATTCGTCATCCGACGAAGAGAATGATGGACAGATGTCACCGCGCGATAAGACGCAGAACACGTCCAAAGGTTTTTCAGACTTTTGCGTCAAAAACTTGACTCACGCGTCGTTTGGTCGAAGAGAGATCGAAGTCGCCGAACAGGGTATGTGTCCATTCAAACAGATAGTTGATTGATTGATGATGGCGTTCACACCATAGAAATGGCTGGAATAATGGCGTTGAGATTACGTGCGAGCGATGACAAGCCGTTGAAAAACGCTAAAATAATAGGATGCACACACATTAACGCCCAAACAGCTGTGAGTAACCATTTTTATCTTACCATTCACCTCATTATTCTTCATTAATGTTAACTATGTGTTACGCAATGAGTTGTGCTATTATACAATTGTATAATCTGACCGTCAATGGTTTGCCACTACTAATATAAATAAGATACCACTGATTTACTAATCGAAAACCTAATAAACAAAATATTGCTTACTAATTGAAACTACTATTTTTTGAATTAAATACTTTTAGAAGTTATATAAATGAATTGTAAAAGTTTTCTAAAAATATTGCAATTTCTTCGCATATTCTTTGTCATTGTTTTTTATTTTCGCTTACTCATTGTTTGTGTTTGTATTATGCGTTTTAATACGGTTTAGAATCTCGTCAAATGCGATTGCCGTATAAATTATTATAAACTAGAATACGATATAAGTTATTTCATAATAAAAAATTTTACAATTTAATTTGATATAAATTAGTTTCGTATATTGTAAGCTTTAGTCGTTAGTTACTTGAACTGCAAATACAAATAATAATGGAAAGAAATATTAGTTTTATTTTATTTTTTTAAAATTTTATTCTATAATAAAAACTTTTTTTTTAAACTACCGGCACTTTGATAGAAAAATAATATGTTTGCGCACAATATCTAGTAATAAAAATAATTTCACACTCCGGCACACATGTTCTATAGGTTTAAGTTTAACGCGTTTCCATAGAGAATATTCTTTTAATGTTTCGGTATTTGTTTAAGCGTTAATCGAGAGATTTCCTAATACCGTATTTACTGTATTTATTATATTTGCGAATAATGATTATCATCTTTATGCGAATAAATGAAATAAAATTTTATTTACAAGGTTAGCGCCTGTTATTGAAAAGAAAAATCGTTTTTAGTATTCAATAATTTTTTCATTTAGATTTTAATCTGCCTTATAATCTCTAAAACTTTTTAGCTTAAAATAAATATCGAAAAACATTTTTTGTTGTTGATGTAGGTTCTCATCGAAACTTTAGTGGCCTTAGGGGCGACTGTTCGTTGGTCTGCCTGTAATATTTATTCCACACAAGTATGAAATTGCTTTTATCTTAATCCAGAAAATATTTTTACGTCTATTTTTTAAATAGTTATTATTTTAGACTTTATAGAACCATATATTTGATTATTTATTTATATATTAATTTTTAATTTATATATTTGATTGCAGAATACAATCGCAGCAGCGTTGGCAGAGAGCGGTAAGTTTGCGTTATCTTTTAAATATTATTGCAATAATTATACACAAATCTAGTAATTTGATCAAAACTCATAATTTAATGAAAAAAGTAAATAAAGCTTAAATTCTAAACATATAAGTTTTAAGACAAAAAGTTTTTCAATGGTAAAATTCTTAAAAATACTTTTCCGAACAAAACGTATCTTTTTATTCTCAAATTATTCATACAATCGCAAAATATTATTTTACAAATGATATAAGATCTGTAATGTTAATATCATAGCCTATTAAAACTATTAAAACGTAACATTTTGTTGCAATAGCAGACGTGAGTAAAACGATTTAAAACAAATAATTTAATGTGTCTCACGTTTTATGACGTGTTTAATAACTTGAAGGAATTCCTATATTTGCGTGGAAAGGAGAATCAGAGCAAGATTATTGGTGGTGTATCGATCGTTGTGTCAATTTCGATACATGGCAGGCCAATCTCGTAATATAGTTTGCATAACTGGCGGGTAAATACGATCTTCATTTATTCGTTATGTATTAGATTTTGGACGATGGCGGCGATGCCACTCATCTATTGCTTAAGAAATATCCAGCCGCTTTCAATCTGGTGCGTGGTATTGTCGAAGAGAGTGTTACCGGTGTTCATCGTTTGTACCAGTTATCCAAATCTGGAAAGTTGACTGTGCCTGCAATGAATGTGAATGATTCTGTAACGAAAACTAAATTTGACAATCTTTATTGCCCAAGAGAGACCATTGTTGATGCGTATGTGCCGCATATTACTTTTTATATCCAAATGTAAGCTTATATACGGTATTGCTTATTACGCTTTATTTCAGGCTAAAGAGAACCACAGATGTTATGCTTGGCGGACGACAAGTTCTAATATGCGGTTATGGCGAAGTTGGTAAGGGTTGCTCTTATGGCCTTAAAGGTGTCGGATCTATTGTTTATATAGCCGAAATTGATCCCATATGCGCACTACAAGCATGGTATGCCACGTTTATATTTTTGTTGGCAATTTTGTTAGAATTTTATTTTTAAAAATTTAGTATGGATGGATTTAAAGTGGTAACAATCAACGATGTTATTCGCCAAATCGATGTTTTGATAACTGCCACCGGAAATAAGGATGTGGTCTCTCGCGAGCATATGGATAAAATGAAAAATGGTGCTATCATTTGCAATATGGGACATTCAAATACTGAAATCGATGTGGTATAATATTTATGTTTTTCACATTTTCGATATCAAATAAAAACTTATAATATTAATAAACGCGATCGAAACGGTCATAATATCTGGCGTTGTTATGTAATTTCTCAGTTAGTTTTGTTCGCTCTCTCCCATTATTTTATATTATTTTTATTATAGGTTAGCTTTTTGCTGTTAATTTCGAAAGACCCTTTTATGACTTTGTTTATTTTGACCCCAAAAAATCCCTTTATAAATGAAAGAAATCGGTAAAATTCTTTTATTAAGATAAAGCAGAAAATCCCTTTATTAATATAAGAGGGCGGGAGCGAAACGAACGGGTCATGTGATTAGTAGGGAACGGAAATTTCGGTTTTAACCGAAAACTTTTTTATTGCTTAAACTTCGGTTAAAGTTATTATAAGCATTAATTGACTA
>JAQIXJ010002705.1:0-14995 GCA_034700185.1 Phthiracarus laevigatus | reverse complement strand
TTGACCATATGGTTAAAACTCAAAAAGTATTTTACATAAGTTTACAAGTTTTGCCAGACATTGAAGTATTCATTAAGCATTGATAAGGACCAGAGTGCTGGTCGAAATATATATTTATATGTCTTAACAATTAAGAAAATATGCAAAATAAATATATAAAAGACAGTGAATTTATTCCAAAATGTTTCAAATATAATAGAAAAGTTTATTTGAATAATTGACAAAATATTTTAAATGAGATGAGTTTTTATTAAGTTGTAGTTTATTTTTATTTATGACTATTTTCTATTAATTCCAATAATTATTTTAATAAAACAGGATTTATTTGGTAGAGTTGTGTTCTCTTTTGATGCATCCACAATAGAATACAATGTGCGTTGGTTTTAAAATAACATCGTGTTCCATACAATTTATAGTCATTAAAATTAAACAAAATGATTATTTTGCGATTCAATACGTGGCATAAGATTTTTAATATATAGGATTTTAGACTTTCTCCAAGCTTTTTAAAGCTCTTACCAACTATTATTGTGTTTGTTACCATATATATGATACCACGGAACGGCTTATAACTAGGAATCGGATTTTTATGGTGTCTTAGGGTATAAATTATGGTAAGGTATTATGGTGTCTTTAAAGGCAAATTATGGTGTCGATTATGGTGTTTATTTTTGCATTTATTTAAAAACCAAAAGAAACAAACATTAGATTAAAAGTGTGATAATCAATAATGCTTAAAATATTAATTTAGTTTATTAGAATTGAAACGAATTACTGCATATCTTTTAAGTTTCAATTCTCATATGAGGTTAATCTGTTAAAATACTCATAAGAATTGAAAATAAACGTTCAAAGTCCACAAAAACTAGCGGTGCAAACTTGGTTTTAAATATAAAAGATTTCAATGTTTGGATTTTTTAGTTCACTTAATTAGAAAGAGGCGAGCTTACTTATTACTTGTAGGAAAAACTAAATCGAAACGGTCATAATATCTAATAACAAAAATAATTCTACAATTTAGGATTCAAGCACACGTCTACATCTTATTTATTGCTATAATATATACAATCTTTGAAATAGCCATCCCTTTCGGTTGTAAGTGACAATCCATAAGTGTCTCATGCCTATTAAGTTTCACTAACCCAAAATTCTAATCAATAAATCTAAGGTCGGCAAATTAAAAATGCCATTCAATATAAACATCATTAATCAGAAAATTTAATTCTGTATAGATTTTTTAAATTTATATGTCAAAAAACCCGACAACTTTTTATCAGACTATAATGGAATCCAAACTGCTCTTCTCCAGCACAAAACTACTGAATTTCGACAACTATTCAACTTTAAATATGAACATATGAACAGGTGAATTAAAAGTACAGAGTGTGAAGTGTACTACTCTCAAACTTTATACTCCGATATACGCATTCAAATGTAGAAAAAGGTTTAACGTTATCTAGTGTTATGATCAATGGTGTGATGTATCTTATGACGTATATTGTAATTTTAATGCATGCAAACAAATTAATTGCGTTGTATGCAAATTTTAGTTGATATAAGTTCATATCTGTTATTTAATCTATTAATTCATGTTTTTCGATGCCAAATTTTTATACAGATGTATTAGTTTTTACAAGGAAAATCTTATAGCAACTAAAATTTGCATAAAAATTGAAATATACGTCTTAAGATAGGATGCGTCACACCATTGATCATAACACTAGATAACATGAAACTTTTCCCACATTTTTATACTTATTTCGGAGTAAAAAGTTTGAGACTAATCACACTTCACACTACTTTCAATTCAAGCGATCATATTTAAAGTTCAAAAGTTGTCACCATTCAGTAGGTTTGTACTGTAGAAGAGCGGTTCGAAAGCCTTTATAGTCTGCCATAATAAGCTGATTTAAAATAATTGTTTGCGATTTTGACATATAAAATTAACAAAGATGTACATCAATGCATTTTATATGAAATAACAACATATTTCTTTAAATTTTTCTAACCTTATAAATAGTTTTACTAGTTTTAACAACAATATTAACAACAATGGAAGTAAAAGCAATCGATTACGTGAACGGCTTCGAGAGACATCTTATCAAGATTTATTGGGACAATTTGGAATTAATCAAAAATTTCATTAAAAATGAGTATGTATTCTCGGTTTAACAACTATTCCAATTGTCGTTAAAAGTTATTGGAAATGAGACTGTGCACCGTAAATAGTAACTTGATTTAATAAATTAATTTAACATTTAGTTGCTGTATACCGAGGTGTGTTTCAGATGCACGGGAACAGAGATGGCAAGTGGGTTTGACGGTATCCACGTTAAACTGTGACCGTTATGCGTATAGTGCTATGCGGAATACAAGTATAAAACACATATACAGTGTTTATAATCACTGATTTCAAGTATTACATTGATTAATTTTTGGCCATTGAGCAAGAACTTTGTCAAAGTTATCGAAATCATTTGCATGGTTGGATTTTAAAGTTTTATAAAGCCATGAATAGTGATGTCCATATTATTTTAGTGATAAAATACATTTTAAAGCTACATTTTTTAAATTATATATACGCCATATATTAATAAGAATCTAAAAACAATAAAAACTATTCCAATACATTTAAAACTTTTTATTCGCACTTAAGAGGTTAATAATGAAACATTTGAATTATAAACTATTTGCTGTCTACGATACCTTACAAATTGCATTAAATTAGAATCTAACAACTTTAACATTCAATTGGGAATGTATTTTTTTAATATTCCTTTTTAAATATTGTTCATGGCTACAAAATTTGCTGCAAGCATTTGGATATTTATTATTGAATTAAATTTAAATAATTATTGCCAAATATTAAAAATTAATTTATAACAAAAATTAATGGGAATAACAATAAAATTTTTATCCAAAAGAGTTTTATTTTTTCATTGGTTAAGTGGAACAGACTAGATAATAAAAGCGTTTCCTTAATAAACGCCATCATTGAGACAGAGGTGCCGACAATCCACAAATAAAAAGTACCACTTAAGCGAAGTAATGATAAATCTAGGTAATCGTATTTATTATCACTCAAATCATTAGTAAAATATAATTTCTTTCTATCGTCGATAATAGTAAACCACTTATCATATATCCCACTCTCGAATAACTTTAAGTATCTTTATAGTTAAATAAAAAATTTAATGGTTAATATTTTGTTAAAACGGAAATTGAAAAATATTACATATAATGCAAAGAGCGTTTTATAAATATTTAATAAATCTTAAATCTATAGCATAACTCACAGATTATTGAATAATCTCTCTAAAATGGTATTCAAATTCGGAAATATAATAAAATACGGTATGAGTGCGCCACCGAATTTCGATATGTAGAGATATTTCATAACATCGCGAAACTTTGAATCTTTTAAGTTTTCAATAAGCAAATTGTCGATCGAATATTTTTCATGGACAAATACATAATTTCTGCTCGTAATTTTCCGAATTACATCTAAATTAAATCTAGTCTTTTGATCAAGAATATCGAATAAACTATAAACTTTATCGAATCTCATAGAGAAATCATTTGCCATTGCGTCAGAGTATCGATAATTGTTCACATAATAACTAATTAATGAGTAATCGATTGTAATTATTTTGAAATGTTTTTTCATGTATAACTGTTCCCAACTGTCTATATTATCATATTTCAAACTCTGAATAAAGAATCGTCTTTGAACGCTAGAGAATGCTGATAACAATACGGTACATATTAGTAACCATACGGTTAAAACGATTCTTTGTGATAGATATTTGATTGCGGTTTTATATGTTATTTGCGGGAATGGTTCCGATAATAAAACAGACGAATAATGAAAAAAAGAGATAAGAAAGTTTTTTGTTGAAAATCTGTTAATTGAGCCAAATAAAGCAATTAATGCGATCGATAACAAAATCGATATCCAAACTAATGGCTCAAAACTGAGAAAAAATGAAAATGCTGGCCATTGTTGCGGTGTAATCATTGAAAGTATATTACTTTCGGATAATGTTCCAAACGAACGCGATTGTATAAAAGAACTATCAGACGTCAAATTTGCATATAAATCAGCTGAAAGTTTTATAGTTGGGTACATGAATACGTCATAATATTTTTTATTATCAAGCATTTCAATCAATTCATTATATGATCGTGGAATTGATCTCTTTATACTTTACAAAAAAAAATTAACGTTAAGAACAAAGTCGTTTCAAAGACATTATTAATACCTGTATTGATAACGGTTCGAGACTTCTTCAATGAATTTGGCGAACACTCCACACCATATCATATCACCAAAGTCTACAGAGAAATATGGAATTGTGCCATAAAGAAATGTGAAATTTTTAGTACTAGAAAAATTAGAATCAATGGTATTCCACTCTCCAATTGGATAATAAACGCACAATGGCTCGTATATATTGAGCTCTTGCTGTATTGTGTACATTTGGAAAGATATATTTAAATAACATTTAAGGTTATTAATACAATTAACGAAATTTATAGTTTAATAGTGGTACATATTTTAACAATGAATTCTTAAGTGGATAAAACTTAAAATAACAAAATTTTTTTAAATCATTCAAGCTGTAAATTCTAGTGGAATATAATGCTTTATTAGCTATTGTTCCGCTGAAACTTGAAATTTAAAAGAATTAAATTAACTCGATTTCTTATTTTATTAATTGGCTGAAATACTAGTTAAAATTATCGGTAAAAATTTAAGTTAAAATTAAAATAAAATTTAGAGTCAATACGAAGAGTTATAATATTTCTTTATTTTTCAACGTTGCACAGCAATAAAGCAAAATATTTGTTTTATGGGTATAAAACTTTGCTAAAAATTAAATATGTTAATTCATTCTTGAGTGATTCAAATCACTATAGTTACTTACTCTACAACTCTATTATTAAATGGTATTTATTTGTTTATTTATTTTGTTGAAACAGCGTATTTTATTTGCATTTTTAAAAGTAAAAGTAAACAAGAACGGAACATTCATAGAGAGCTCACTTTTTAGGCTTATTCCTACTTATGTACCAAAAATATAATTTTCTCAACAAAGTTAAAAAATGCAAAATCCGTTTTTAAATTAAAGAAATAGGTGATATCCCCTTATTATAAAACTTGGCACAGACAGACGGACGGACGGACGGACAGACATTGTCAAAACCATAAGCCCGCTTTTTTTATAAAAAGTGAGCTAAAAATAAATATTGATGATTCGGTTAAAGTTTTATTTCAATAAATCGTAGTGTTTTTAAGTGACAATAAATAGATATAAATCTAAAATAATGATGAATAGTAAAAATGGTATAATAACGATACAACTTATATAATTATTTGTAATTTTAATTATTATAAAAAATAAGAAAATTATTTAAATTTTTATTATTTGATTAATCGAAATAGACATTGCAATCGTGAAAAATTAAGAGCAAGATAAGTTTAAAAAAGACCCAAAGCTTAAAACATTAGATACTCAGAACCCCGCAAAACCCTGGTATGAGTCCTATTTACTTTTTACAATTTATATTTTATGATTATGTAAACTAATTTAGGTTTTTAGCTCACTTTCTTGAAAAGAGAGCAAGCTTATGGATTTAACCATGTCTTTCCGTTCGTCCGTCTGTGATGGTGTTCGCACTAGATCGACCATTGAAGTTAGCACGTCTTTTAATATTGTTAATTTTGACATTTTTGAAAACTTTAGACTAAAGTATTTTTTAAATGACTTATTTGCTTAGATTAAACTATAAAAAGTGAGCTGTTGAGCTGCGAGAAAGTTATTTTTAAATAAAAAATATTTTTGTGCGTAATATATAAAAATAGTATGTTTAAATATAATATGAGAACATGACAAACAAAAATACTTCTTTTAAATATAAGAAGCGGCTAAGGAAAAGTTTTTAAACAATTCAAATCAACAATATAATCGTTTTTAAGCATTTTACAAACACACACAACAACAATATATTCTATACCGGTAAATTTTATTGTTGCAAGAGAGGAGAGGAGAGAGAGAGTGAGAGAGAGAGAGAGAGAGAGAGAGAGTATTTTTAAAATAAAAAGCATAAAAATAGGAAAAATTACAAAAAAGTAAAAAACACATAAACAGTCAAGTCATTAAAACAGTAAAATTTAAATTTCGTTAATTAAAAAATTAAAACCCGATGATGAATGTAATCAATAAAATTTTTGGGTGTACCGTAACATTGCTTTCTCTTTATTCCGGAATAATTTAGTACACCAAATATTTTTTACTCAGCTCTTTTAAACGGAAATAATCGAATAAATTCCAATTAAATTGCATATATTTTAATAAAATATTGCCAAATTTTATAACTGGAAAAGCATTGGATTTGGTGACGTGATTATACCAAACGAATTGCTCCCTTATTAAAACCGTGATCAAAGCTATAATTGAAAAATTTTTGCAATTACTATTATAGCGCTATGTTATGATTATTTTTTAAATTGAATTATTGTAAACTTGTTAAAAATCTTAATAGTTATGTCACATTTATATCCAATCGTCAAAAATTTTCTTTAAATAAATTCAAACGAACAATAATTTGTATTGGTAGGGGTATCGTAAATAATGTATTTATGATCAGCCATGGGATTACATGGATTTTATTAAATGTGACTAATACAACCTATTTTCGCTTATAATATATGTCCGTTTAATCAATTAAGTAAATCCAAAACATTCAAATTTTTGATTATTGCTAAACTTGTAAAAAGTTATAAAGTATTCTAAAACACATATTTGCGATAAAGTATGTCGAAATTGTAAAAATGCGTTCAATAAGTATCCATGACTGCTATGTTATGAATTTGTCAAGGATAAACTTATATCGGAAGATAAGTTCCGAAAAACGTATTTTTTTATGACTGAGTTAATTATTGAAGCCACTGATAACAAGATGCTTATCCATAAACAAAATTTATTCTACGCAAGATGTTTCTGTAATCATTGTTGGGACAGTACAGAAATATTTTAAAGTTTAATAAAAGAAACAATTTCGGTGAACGTGATTCTATCGTTAGTTTATTTTTTTATTTTTACTTTCAAAAATAAAAACTCAAAACGAAGTGATTTTTGTTAATCTAGACAGTAACTTTATTCGATCGTATCAAGTATCCAACTCTATTGAAAACTTTTTTATGCGCCTAGCTTAAAAAATAAACGCTAAACGACACTAGGGAGTGTGGACATATGGAAATTAGTTATAGAAAAGCTGGTATATTATTTAAAGCGATGTAGATATTTGATTTATTGATCAAGATTGAATTTTACATAATACAAACGCAAATGTTTAAACAAGGTTTGACAAAAATGGAAATAATGTTTTCAAAATCCACAACAAAAACTCTTAATTCCTTAATTTTTTGTGAATTCGATAATCTTATTTTACTTATGGATGACAGACAAGCGATAATTGACTATCAATAAATGTACGCTTACAATCAACGAACGATTATTAACCAGATCTGTTTTTTTCATTTTCGACAAACAAATTACCAAAGTCGATTAAAAACAACTAATCACTTATTGTAAACACACGTCTCAAGCAAACCAGTCGGGCCTTGGAATGCTATTTCAAAAATTTCTGATGGTACTGGTTAGTGCTTTAACTTTTATGGAATACATTGGTTATATAAATAATTTATATCGTTTAAGTATAATTGTGTTCTTCTTGGTTTGAAATTTAATAATATACAATATCTGACAAGCATTACATGCGGACACTAATGCGTTGCTTATGTAACGTTTCGTTGTCATGGATATTCAACATAAGATTTTATTAAATTCTTTACTTAAGACATTAACTTTAACGATACTTTAATTAAGTTATATTTTAAAATTTTAGAATTCTGTTAAAAATTGAAACAACGTTAATATTAAAATCTGGCATTTGCCATAACTGCGGAATATATATATATATATATTGTATTAATATATGAATTAAATAAATTTTTTCAACTTAATTAACAAAATTATTACATATATTAATCTATTAAAATTACATTTGAGATTAGTTTGAATTGTAATCTTCTAATAAAGTAAAAGATATGTTCATATACGTAAGTTCACATTTACATTGTCATTCACCATCAATATTCAACAATAATAATAAAATTGTAAAGACAAAAAATTTCCAGGTTTTTAATACAATTTCATGATGTATATTAAATAAATATTAATTATTTTTTGGTACACATAAATAGTTTTAATTTATGAAAATAATTGTTACCAATAAAATTTTTAATCTGTAATCTCATTAAAAATATAATATTTGATGCGTACAATAAAATTTCACTTTCTTTAATAAAAGCCATTATTGATAGGGAAGTGCCAATAAACCATAAATAGAAAATACCACTAAAACGAAGTAATGATAAATCAATGTAATCGTATTTATTTTCATCCAATTCATTACAAAAATAAATTTTCTTTCTTTCATCAACTATTGAAAATCATTTATCATATATACCAGTTTCGTAGAGATTCATATAACTTATATAACTTACTTTATAACTTAAAGTATATAAATGAAACTTATTAAATATTAATCATGTTTGGATCAATTTTATGAGTGATACGAAGGATAACACATGCATGTAATATTGTAACCTAAAACAGTAGGCTTAGACCTCTAAAAAAACGTTATTAGATTTCCAAAATGCATTAATAATTCAAAAAGTGAATTAAACTTTATTTTGGTATTTATTTTATTTGTCTGTAGTATAAAGTTATTTCTAATTTTGTGTTCGGTAAGGAAATTATTATGAGAAATTAAAAATTAATTTTTAGCTATTATTAACTTACTAGTAAAAAAGCCTACCATCGGTGGGCGAATACTGCTTACTTTTTTGTAAATGGACTCCACCCGCCAATGTTTGACACACCCGCCCATGTCGGACTCCACCCGCCCTTGTCGGACTCCACCCGCCCTTGTCGGACTCCACCCGCACTTGTCAGACTCCACCCGCCCTTGTCGGACTCCACCCGCACTTGTCGGACTCCACCCGCCCTTGTCGGACTCCACCCGCACTTGTCGGACTCCACCCGATCTTGTCGGACTCCACCCGCACTTGTCGGACTCCACCGGCTTATGACTGTGTGGCTTAATTTTTCAGGAGGGGTCCCACCACCTCGTATCTCGTCCACTTTCACTCCTCTCTTTAAGCTGAATCAATTAATAATGATGCTATATTTAGGGCTCTTTTAATGCTATTGAAAATGATTTTCCTCCCCCATTTTTTTATGTGGGAGTTCTGCTACCGCGAAACCCCTTTACTTGACCTCCTATCTTCAAGCTGAATCCAATGATAAAGGGGTCGAGGGGGCTGGTCAACCAAGTGAAGCGCCAACAAAGGTCTCCACAGACAAACAGAAAAATAAATTTTGTTATTTATATTAAGTGATATACTATACAACTTACAGGTTATTAAACAAAGTTTCTAATAAATGATTATCGTTTAGAAACATTATAAAGTACGGTATATTCACGCCGCCATTCTTTGAAACGTGATATTGATTTGATTTAATTAGTTTATGTTGACTTTGATCAATTATTAGTGCTTCCAAAGTTAGTTTGTCGGTAACAAATGCAAATTTTCTCGTTTCTACTTTATCTAATATTTCTTTAGCAAAGTTGTCATAATCGGAATCACCAACTTTATAGATTTTAGCAATATATGATTATATGATTTATACTCGTCAGCGATTATTATAGAAATGTCAAGAGTAAGCAATTGAATATCTTTCTTTATCTTCATCTGCTCCCAACTGTATATTTTATCAAATGGTAAATTTTGCACTAAGAATCCTCGTTGAACGCCAGCGAATGCGGACAACAATACAGTACACATTAATAGCCATACAGTTAGAACTATTCTGCTGTACAACAAATTAGTTGCGCGTTTATACGCTGATTGTGGAAATGGTTCGGATAGCAGTACAGATGAATAGTGAAAGCAAACTAATAGAAAGTTTTGGAAACTTATATTCTTATTCATTATTGTAATCGATATTAAAGCAAGTGATAGCATAATGGAAATCCAAACAAATGGTTCAAAACTGAGAAAATATGAAAACGCCGGCCATTGTTGGCGACTAATTGTTGAAAGTATATGACTATGTGATATTGTTCCAAATGAACGTGAAAGATTGAATGAATCCTCAATTAAATATGTAAATGTTTCTATAAATGGTTGATTTAAAGGATACATCATTGCGAAGTTTATCTTATTCTGAATTACATTTCCATATTGTTCCCCAGTACTGTTTCTAATGTAATCAACTCGTTTTACACTACGATTAAGTAAAAGTGTATTAATGGCAAATTAACTTAAATTTTTATTGTGTTTACCGATATCCATATTTGTAGGAAAAAGCTTTTATTAACATTGCGAATACTCCACACCATATTTCCTCACTTAAAAATGTTTTCCAAAAATATTGCATTTCGAAAACATTGAATGTCAAATTGCCGTAACTGATGTTATTTGCGTGAAATGTTGTCCAACTTTCTAATGGAATTGTTATGCATATGGGTTCATGTTTTTAATAAGAATTATCAATTAAATTTAAAAAAATTTACAAATTTAAATCACACTTTATAATTAACAAATTATCGACATTTTCCGCATATAATCTGCATCTTAATTTCATAAATAAAATCAGTTTTTTTTATTTTTTTAAAAAAATTTAATTTTTATTTTAATTTATACCTCAAATATTGCATTAATTTTATGAAACATGCTTATATAAATTAAAGTGAATAAAAGTTTGAAATTTGAGATAATAGAAACTATTTTAGATTTTTATTATGTGAAACGTTAATGAGTGGAACGTTTGTGGAATCGAAAAAAGGTATCGGTAATGGAACTTTAATGCTATCCATTATTATTTTACCGTTAATGGAACGTTAATACTATTTTTGTGGACCGGTAATTGAACGTTAGTGGATTGGATTAAAAAATTTAAAATATTTCAATCACTATTGCATATCTCAAAACCTTTGATGATATTAACAAGAATTTTCAAAAGTTTTATATTAGATTCGATGGATAGTTAGATATCTCAATGAAATAAGGTAATTAGAAAGTGTAATTATTGCCTCATATAAAATTAACATTGTTGACTATTGCAAAATTTATCTAGTACAATAATAAATAAAGTTCTTAACGTTCTTATAAATAATTATATGCTATCCAGAAAATTGGAAATAAAAATCTTCTGAAAGCATCAAAAGAAATAAAAAAGTAAAATATAGGAAATTATATCCAAAAATTTCAGACATTGTTAAAATTTCTTTAGATTGCTATAACGAATTAAAATGGATTAATATCTACTTTTAAATTATATCACAAAATAGCGCAGGAAATAAAATTAAAATTATTATTATTTTGTGAAGAAGTTATTCATGAAACTGAGGATATCAAGCGCGAAATTGTGTCCTGGTTTTCCCATTAAGGCAATATTCTTTCGTAATTCTTATTCCTATAAATTGCAAATTACCCGTTCAATGTACCAACAATTGATCTGGTTTTAGTAGTGATAATTTCTATTTGCGTTTCTTTCATTTCATTCTTTATTACTGTTATGATCATATTATATTTATATCAAATACTGTAAACTTACATATCCAAATTATAATAGATTAAAAGTTTAACAAGCCTAATTCTGGTGCGCAAAGGCTCAGACTATTATTTAATTCTGAAAATACAACGGAAGAGATAATAATTTCTGAAAAAATGGAGAGATTTGAAAACATTGTTAAGGTTTCTTATTTATTTCTACAACCTTTGAAATATGTTTATGTTCTGTCTTTCATATTGAAACTCATAAGATTGAATTTAATCATCATAATGGAAATAAAATCTAAAGATTTTCTATAATTAGGTACTATCGCTGTTTGCTCGAAACGAGGTTTGACTGTAGAGACTACAGAACCTATTTCGCAATACATTTTAAGAACGAGAAAATTAAATTTATTTAAACGCCGTGTGTATTTGTGTGATTGCTCACGCTATTGAATAATTACTAACAATTATTAAAAATTGTGTTAAAAAATGTTTTGTGCTGATTTCACAAAACTGCAATGAATTTGGCAAACACTTCACACTATATCGTATCGCCAAAGCAGTATAGTTTATAAAAGTTTGTGTGTAACTTTAATGTCAAATTCTTTGAACATTATCAAATAATTGTTTTTTAGTAATCTTTGAAATAAATAAGGTAAAACAAATGAATTAATATACTAATATTATAACACGAGGCGTCACTAACTTGCAAAACAGTATAAAAAGTAAATACAAGTTAAAACAAGAATGAACATTAGTAATGCGCTCACTTTGAATCATTTATTTTTATGTGATATTTTATGTGCATTAGTATATTTAATTATAAATAACTGCATTCCCTTTACACCAAAAAAAACTTATAAACCCAGTATTGTGAGCTAAAAAAGTCTACAGTCAGACATCCAGAAACACACACGAATCCCAAATCCAATAGCTGACTTTTACACAGTGAGCTAAAAAGAACGAAATATTCATCGGGAGCTGACTTTCTTGTTTCACAGTTTTATCTAAGCTAATAAGTTTATTTAAAGAATACTTTATTAAATTTCTCTCTCTCTCTCTCTCGTACTCACTCACTCATTTACTCTCTCTCTCTCTCTCTCTCTCTCTCTCTCTGTGTGTGTGTGTGTGTGCATGTTATTTAAGCTTTACAAGTTTCAATTTAATTGAAAGTAATTGTGACAATCAGTACAATTAAAAATTTATATTTAGTATACTCTAGTAGTTATAAAAGTTGTTATTAAAATCAGATAAACCTTCAAAACTAATAGGAAATATAGTCCTTTATTAATAAATTAAAATTAACTATTTATAAATTATTATTTTAGTTGTCTAAAGTAATAATATAATCAATATTATGGTTTTTAAAACAGAATTTTTATCAATATATTAACTAAAACTACGAAACATAAATATTACGTTTCCTTTGATTTAACTATGTTTTAAGCGAGTAGTTATGTACATATGTTAAGTTAATTAGGGAACTATTTGCATTTACTTTACGCAAAAAGAACTTTTACAACAACAATTAATAAAAGTTCAAAACACATACATCCTCCCATACATGTTAAATCCAAGAGCTGTCATTTTCAAAGTGAGCTCAAAATCAATATTTTACGGGCTTTAATTATATACTTGCTGATCAAGACTTATTGAAAACATGAACTAAACATTTGCTTATTCTTATAGCTTATATTCATACTTGTTTCACAAATATATTGGATATTAATTTAATGTCAAATTAATATTTGAATCAAATTGTGTTTATTATAATGTTCGGTCTTGATTTTATTATTTTAAATTTTAATACAATTCATAATCAGGGAGTTATACAAATCTCAGTGCAAATCCTATTTTAAAGCAAATTGCAATAATACAAATTAACAACATCTACTAAAATCAATTCCTAGGTTACAGCAAATTAATATGTTTCATTATATTTCTTCTCTCATAACAATGTAGTTAAACTTTTTATATAATCTACTGTTTACTGATTTAAGAATTGAATTCAGCGGAGTAGAAATAAAGCGTCTTTAAAATAACTATGAGCCAAAATATTTGGAGCGAATATACACAAAGCTTTAAAGTAGCGTTTAAAAAAGTATTACATTTCATTATATTATTGTTAAATTTAATCAAAGTTTTATTATCGGGCATTACATTCACTCATTTAATTAAGATATTATTAGCAATGGGAGCGGTTTATCAGTTTATATGGTTCACTCATCAATACACTCAATACAGAACAATTATCAGTATTACAAACGGAATTTACAAAAACCATTCAATTCCATCAATTAGTTACTGTATTCGAAACAAACGCGAATTTAAAGCATATAATGTACAGAAAATGAAAAATGAAACACTTGAGCAGTATATTGAACGATCAATAGGTATTTCTTTGAGAATCGGCGATTATTATCGTTGGAAACACATTGAACTAAATTTGATTAAAACGGTTACTCATGAATATCCGAATTGTTTAACATATTTCAGCGAAATGAATGCGTTAACATATTGGATCGGCAGTTCAATTGAAAATTACTTGAACCTAACCGTTTTAACTCATAGAGAAAACATTTTACCTTATCATAACAAGAATTATAATCGTTTTGTTTTAAACAAAAACATTCTCATATTAATCTATTTTTACACAATCGAAGAATATTTACTCGAATATCCATACGAAACCAATTGTATACCCGAAAAAAACAATCTCAAACTAATAAATCGAAGAGCAAATTACGTAAATCGTCGTCAATTTCGGCATTGTTTCAGAGAATATATTGTAACAGAAAAAATGTTTGCCGAAAAAATTGACGCAAAAAAACATATTAATTTTTATACAGGTTTGACTGCTAATACGATGTATATTCATAAACCAAAAATGGATTTAATAACATACTTATGCCAAATCGGTGGCATAATATCGCTTTGGTTTGGAATTGACTGTTTTATTCTATGCCAGTATATAATTTTAAAATTATCAATTATGTTCAACTATATATCTATTTATTTTTGTGGCAACAGTTACCCTTTGTTAAAATATAGTAATAAATACTTATTAAAATTGATTACTTTACTATTATTAATACTAATGATTATACAAAAGTATCAATTAATAAACGATTATTTCAAGTATGAAACGATTACGCGAACGAATTTAGTTTATACGAAAATATTGCCGTATACAGAGATTATAGTTAACCATGACATACGATTCATTAATTACAGCTACTTATTAGAATTATATCCAGCTATAGTTATTAAAAAACTTAAAACAAAAGTAAACTTAACCCGCTTTTATGCGTTTAGAGTTTTATCCGAATTTGGATACGAAACTTATTTGAAACTATTCAATGA
>JAQIXJ010002704.1:0-14996 GCA_034700185.1 Phthiracarus laevigatus | reverse complement strand
TTTTAATTACTTTTGATTTATTTGACTTGTTTCAGGTACAATCGAAAATCTTTGCTCAAATAAATATTTTGATCCAAACAGTGAATTATGCCGTAACTCATTGAAATAATATAACGCATATTAATTTTAATAAAGAGTAAATAACATCAATTTTCCACAGCATTCAATTGAAACTTATTTTTTCAAATAGAATGAAATTATTTTTGCTTATAAGCGATTACAATATAAGTTTATTATAACATTATTACATTAAGTTCACATCATTTTTATTGAAACTAACTTAATTACAATACATTTGAGAAAAAGTTTACGCTATTAAATATAATATTTTTATATATTGATTATTTTTTTACACATTTATTAAAAGTTCTGGTTTTATAACTCTTCCTAAAAGCAAGAAATAAACTTTATGCGGTATACAGCATCAAACAAATTTATAATAAGAAAATTAAAAATAAATATAAAATTTATTGGAAAAATAAAATAAAACAAAATTTAAAATTTGAAATTTCAGAGACAATATATTCATTTCAAAAGTAACACTAAAGTAAAAAGAAAAGAATGGAAAACTTTTCAACTTTTTCAAAAACTTTTCATTCATTATTTTTATTCTTTTCTTTTTCATTATTTTTTATTCTTTTTCTTTTAACTTTAGTGTTACTTTCTTTTTTCTCTTTTATCTTTGATTCGGATTGAGTTAGATTTTGTTTACGCTTTTTCCTAACGATTTGGCCATCAGCTTCAATACCTGAATCGATACACATTCCCGCGTAATTGATTTTATTTGTATTTCGCAAATTTCTTTTCGGTCTAATGTCGGCAACAGTTACATCTTCTGTATTAGTTGAGATGTGTGATGTGTTGCTATCGATTTCACTAGTAATGGGCATCGATTCAGCATTGTTTTCACTTTCTAGTGCTATAACATCTAAAGGTTGTTCGCGTGAATAAAGTTTTGATATCGGAGTTTCTTTTATTTGAGACACGCTTAAGGAAGATAACACTTTCTTTGAAACAAATTCTGGATATTCGTATCGCGTTTCTTCGACCAACAACGAACCAATCGAACATTTGTCTGTTTTATCGTCCAAAACACTACTCAACGAAATATCCATTTCATTTTCAATGGTAGTTTTATGTTTGGGTAAGAGTTGTTCGTTAACTTGATTTATGATCGGAGACGAGCAGTGTTGCGGTTCGTTCAAACTCAACCGATCCAATGAACCTATAAACTTACGAATTGATCCTTGATTTGGATTACCATCCAATAATTGTTCCGAATTATTAGTGATCGTATGAAAAAGTTCGGTATTAATAGCGTTAATGCTATCATTTTTCGTTGCATCGATACTCATATTCTGTTCATTTTCATTTTCAAATTCACATTTTTCCTCTATAGTCGTCACATTAACCAACGAACGTCTTATACTAGACTTACGAGCATTCGATTTTCGACCAATAATACTTAATCTTGGGAGGGCATCGGGATTACCACAACTTTTTCTTAAGTCCGCGGAAATTTCCAAAATAGTGCTCAACTCTGAGAAAATACGAAAAGCGTTCTTATTTTTATCCATTGAATATTTACGCCTACTTTCTCTTTCCTGCGATGACATGGAGTAACGAGAATTGTTTTGTATTCCATGGCTTGTTTGGCTGATAGTATCGCACGTTTGCCAAAACTCGTCGAAACCGTTATCGTTTTCAAAATCAGGAACTTTATAATTGGGATATTTTTCGCGAAAAAATGATGAACAGTGGCTGAAAATTTCGTTGAAGTTGTCCACACTTACTACCATTTCTTGCAAATTACTTTTTAAGCTTCTGTATTCGTCGAATACAAGTTTGAACGCTATAACCATATTATCCAATATCTGACATTTAAAACATTCATAATTTTAGTGAAGTGTTAACACTTATTATTATTTTAAAAAATAATTAAAAATATGGTCCAAATGACAAAAAATTATTAGCATTAGGACTGACAACATTTTTATATCATCTCATATTTCATATTTGATAGAACAAAAATTAATAATACTTTGGGATCGCTGTGCGTCTCATTTGATCGCAAACTAATATTTTCATTCTTCAATTTTCTGATTTGGTCTTTAAGAAACGCATTCTCCTTAACAATAGCGGCGTTTCTATTCAACACTTTCCTGTGTTCTTCGACTATAAATTTTAAATTACAATTCAAATGCAATAATTATAATTAATTAACGCTCACATGAAATCGTTTTTGACGCGTCCGACACTTTTGTCTGGATTGGCATAACTTTTGGTGGCAAACGATTTACTTTATATTTATTTAGTTGTGGCATATCGTTAATTTAGATAATTGCTGAATAAAGACGAAGTTATAACTAAAATAATAGAATAGATAGCTTTGCTTTATATATAACAAAATCTAACATTTAGTCCACAAGTTTAAAATAATGAATAACATATCTATTATAACGTTTTTTAAACTTTAGTCGCCAAATGTTCAACATTTTAGTGATTATGGGAGGATTTCACATAACGTGAGATATGATACATTTCACAATAATATTTCGGAATAATTATTTGATGGTAAGCAAGTTGTGGTTAAAAATATCGAAAATGAAATTGATATTACGTTCCGTAGACTGCTAGCCGTAATATTAATAACATTTTCGATTATATTTTTATTTTTTCGTTCGTTCACTTGATTTGTAATCGATAGGAAATGATATTTCGGTCAGAAAAATGTTAAAATTCGGTGGAAGTTTTCGGTTGAAATATTTTAACTAAATTAATATAAAATTTTATGATAAATAATTGTGCGTTTGAATGTCTTGATGAGAAAATGAGAAAGTCTTTTTATGTAGAAAATTATTTTTTTTTTCAAACTACTAAAATGGAATAATTTAACACAAGTTTTAAATAAGTTTGATCCCTTTAATATTGTACTTTTAAGTTTCTAATATGATTTTGAGCATAAAATTATCATAAATGTCTTTTAAAAATTACTTAATTAGGCAAAAATGACCAAAATTAGGAATAAAATTTGAGTGGAATCTGCCGCTATTAGCTGTAAAAAAAGGAATTTCGGTCTAAAAAATAGACAAAAATCAGGTTAAAACAGTCAGACCTAAGCTAAAGTGGCCAAAACTTAAGTTAAAAATTTTGTGGCATCTGCCATATATTGGCAAACACATGGCAAACCTAATACGAAACATGTAATGTCTGTTTGCCAGCATTAAACCAAAAGAAAATTTACAACAGTTAAACAGAAGAAAAAAGTAAGTTTTTTGATAAATTTACAACATTTTTAGCCTATTCATTCACATATCTATAGGTGAAACTGAGACTTTTTTTATGAAAAGTAAATAAATCGGTATTTATTGTTAGATTTATAAACAAGTATTATTGTACTTTTTTTTGCAAATACGGTATTACTTAGTATGACTGTAATGGTAAGGAAAACTTTAGTCTTAATTAGGCTTAATAAGTATATATGCAGAATGAGAACTTACTCACCAACAATTATCTAAACAAGTTTATATGAATACCAAATGAAAAGTTTATATACTGTAGATTTATTTTGACAACTCTTCACAAAAAGATTTCAATTGAAAAGATTGTATACCGTATTGATTGATCTTCTGAACAATATATGTTTAGTTTCAAGGTTTTCACATATTTGTATAGATTCAATTCATTATTGAATAATTGATTCAATGCATTCAACGAATGATCAAATACACATTTTTTGAATTAAGTTTTTATCACTTAATTTTAATTTTACTTACAATAATAATTGTATGTTATCCAATATGACACTTCTACTGTTAGATGTACTGTATATAATAAGCCTTCGAGTTTACTCGAAAAGATTAATTATTTGCAGAATTGTAAAATCAATTTAATTCGATACAAAACATATTTGTAATAAATATATTTATTCAACTGTATATAAAATCAAATAATTTTATTATATGATTATAAGCATTGAAAAAGTTCCCAAAAAACTTGTGACTTTATATTAGAAATATTTTTATGTGTGAATATTAAACACAAATTTTTAATTTTAATACTTTAAAATTGATGTATAATTAATAAATTAACCATTTAATAAAAAATGTTGTCGGATAAAAAACTAAAATTATTAAGTTTAGTTTTAATATTTTCCATAGTTATAGGAAACAGTCATCAGGATTCCGATTCTGACTCAAATGGTAAGCCATTAGTTAAAATTTAGATTCTTCTTTATAACTAGATAATACAGTAAATTTTTTTGTATTTGTAAAACTAAGATTCAATTTTTTTGAGATAAATTATTGTTTTAAACAATTTACCAAACATAGACATTTTTTATGTAAAATTAGATAACTATGAATCAGGCGAAAAGAAAACACAAAAGGAACCAAACGATCAACAAAAAAAGAACGAAAAAGTTTCGAATTCAAATACAGGTCAAATAGCAAATTGAAATTTAATTTAAATCCTATTAGAGTTGTTTTAATTACAATTTAGGTAAAAAAGAACTCAATTCAAATTTTGATCAAACAGGTCCAAATGGTGGCCAAACTCGATTCATTCAGAATACGAATCGAAACGGATTTAATCCTAATTCTGGTCAAAACGGATTCAATCCTAATTCTGGTCAAAACGGATTTAATCCTAATTCTGGTCAAAACGGATTTAATCCTAATTCTGGTCAATCGGGTTTTAGGCCAAATGGCGCTCCAAATCGTTTTGCACAAATTCCTAATCAAAACAGATTCAATCCTAATTCCGGACAAACAAATTCTAATTTTGGACAAAATGGGTTTAATGCGAATAATAGAAATCTAGCGATTAGGAGAACGAGGAAACAAAACCGTAGAATTCCACTGCCACTTCCGCCGCAATCTAATACTAACTAAATTTGTAACTTCTTTTAAACTTTGAAGAATTGAATACTTTGTTATATCAATATTAAACAGTATAAAATTGGAAATTCATTCAAAAGTTTGATATTTACTAGAAATTCTTTTTTAAAAATTTAAATATTAATTAATCCAATATAATTTTTGAACGAAATAAATTATTTCTATTACGTTTGTTTTATAACTTTATGGAATGCATAATGTAATATAAATAAGTATATTATCATTAATTTTCAAAAAGCATTCGAATAAAACTTTTAATTAAATTTAATCTTCAATTTCTATAAATTAATGTTTTTAAAAGGCGATCACATTTACTATCAATGAAATACTGTTTGAGTTTGCTCAAAGATAAGTTTATAGAAATAAAGTTTGAAAAAGTTGTCAAATCAGAGACTCCGTTAAATCTAAATGGATATTTAACGTGAGCTAAAAAGCTTGTATTAATAAATCTACTCATTATTGCTATACTTTATACAGTACTGTGTAAGATAGTCAACAGTTAGTTGAATTGACGCGTGAGTTAATAATTTAGTTAACCTTAAAGTGTAAATTAACAGTTAACCATATTTCCATTGTTGCGATTTCAAAATTTTTAAGTTATACAAACGAATGTTTGTTTTCGCACAGAAATCACATAACATAACGCTACATATTTAAGTTAAATTTCGTATCGATATTATAATATGTTATCGAGAATGTGTTACAGATTTTTAATTCCGAATCGAATCCAAACAACCGGAAAATATAAGTCTATCTTAAAACCGAAATTGAAATGTTTTTCTAGCGAATCAAATCGGGACGGAATCGACACGAATAAAGAATTGTCAGCCATCGAAAATCAACTAAAAAGATTGTTAACCGAAAATATCGAACCGACGTCACCATTCGCTAACTTAATCGAACGTTTTATAACTCGACCGTGGATATCATTTAATGGAGATAAAACTCGAAAATTGGTCATTAAAGAGCGAAAAGATACGGTAAGCAAAGCGCTGGAAATTTATCGTTTAGCGTTTGATTTGCCCGGATTTAAACCCGAAGATATTCAAGTTATTTTGCACGAAAATATCGTTTATATTGAAGCGCTAAAAGAAGAAATAGGTAACGATGGAGCGAAGTCGTGGCGCGAGTTCTCCTACGAGTGTCCTATTCCTAAAATGGTCAAAACAAAAGAAGTGATGGCATCGATAGACTCCGACGGTTTACTGTTAATAGAAGCTCCACTTCCGCAACAAAAAATTACGGGTCTTACGCAGAATAACACTAAAAATAACGATTCTATAGGTTATGTACCGAAAACCGACACCGAAAATAAACCGAAATAAAAACTATTATTCGGTATACAGTTAGGGTGACCAATTGCTCCCGGTTGCCGGGATTTTCCCGGTTTTTCACTTTGGACATACCGGTTTTCTGAAAAATTATTGTAAGTTTATCATTATAACTCCAGGTCATAAGTTTAGAAAACATTATCTCCCGGTCAACTCCAGGCGAAAATATTTAAAATTTGAAAATTCTCCCGGTTTAACTTAAGAACAGATGGTCACACTATATACAGTATAACGAATTCACACGTAAAATTCCTTTTATTTAAATTGAATGCCAATTCATTCGTGTTTAAGCTTACTATAAAATGTTTATCTCTAGTAATTTTATTTATATCGAATTTATATCAAAATGTAAATTTTTGTTTTATTAATGTGTAGTATGAATAAAAAAGTATGATAAAATGAAATAGAAATGCTAAACTTAAATATTTATAAAATAATATAGTTAAACGTTGCTAACGAATAGCATTAACCAATTGCTGTCTAATTAATGCAATTAAATAACGCATATCTAACTTATTATCGCCACTTCTTTCTCTCAGTTTACGCTCGAGTTCCGTATAGTCTAGTATTACTTGTGGTTCGGTTCCAACAACTATTAAAAACAAACAAAACCGTGAAAATCGTTATCGAATAACATTATACTGTATAATCAATGAATTACTTTTAAAACTGTTTCCATCGATACGAATGCGTACAATAAATGGTTTGTTTTGATCATTGGTGTCTATTTTAGTGAACTTCACTTCGAAAGTGTCGTCCATCTTATTGACTCTTAACCCGATAATGTTCCATATTTCCATTACATTATCGATATTGTCTTGATTTTCTTTCAACTTTTTTGACTTATTCTCGTTATCTGATAACATTAATATATGGGTTAATAATTAATTGTAAATAAAACGCGTTTAAAATTCCATACACTCTTCAATTTGTTGACACTTTTGTTCGGCATTTTCGATCGAGTTTTCGATTTTCTCGATTCCGCTATCGATTGTTGCCATCTCTTTCTCTAACTTTTGCTTCTGTTTTTTCAATGCCTTAACGCGTTTCACCGTTTCTTTCATATCTGCAATTATAACAATTAAAAAACTAGTGTCAAAATATTAAGCAAATAATTGAAATCAAAATACCATTTAATTTATTTTTATAAGCGCTGTCGAGCGCATGCGAATCAATATAACACTGTTTAACGGCTTCATCGATCATTGAATTGAATTGATTCCATATGTTTGCGTCGTTGTAATCCATGGTTCAACGATTATATGATCACAATCGAAAACTGATTCAAAGTTTTCGCGTTAATTAACATTTATTCACGAAAAAACAAGCAATAATAACAACAGTCTTATTCAAAGTAAAACAACAGCCAATAGAATCATATGTTTATCAATTGGTTTATCCAATCAGAACGCAGCATCGCTGCGCTTTCGCTCCAATATTCAATGAATTATTATTATTTTTTACTGTTTTGATTTTATTAATGATTTTTTGAATTAAATTTTTTAATAAAAATGGATACAATTGGCGTAAACGTATCCGACAATAATGATGGAATTACTTCCCAAACGATTCATAAAACCTTATTAATTAATCTGAAAAACGAGTTTAAAGAAGCGATTAATGAGAAAAAGTTGGCGAAACGAGTGGCTTATATTCAAAACACTTCTAACAAAATGAATATTAAATTTAACCACAAATATCACGTAACACTTACGCCATTTTTCAAATATATATTATATTTTAAACTAAATGTTAATTTTAGAAAAAATTAAATACGGAAATCGATACGTATAAACGTTTGTGCGAAGAAAGCGAATTATTAGTTCGTAGTGAAACGTCAATCAATGAACAAATTAGAGAATTAACGGAAACTATTTCGCAGGTTTGTATGATTTTTTGTTTTTGTTGTCGTATATGAATGAAATATATATATGGATCTATTTATAATAGAAACAAAACTCAATAAAACGTTTATCCACGAATGTAAGCGAATATACGGAACAATTGAAAATAATTGATATCGAAGAAGAGAGAGCGAAACAATTGCTTCAATTGCTTAATAACGAAACACAACTTTTAACTTATTTAAAACCGAATTTCGAGAAAAATGTTAATATTGTTAAACAATTATAATAAATAAACATTTTGTATTTTAAATGTTTTTTTTTAATTTATTCAAAAAACAATTACCGGTATATTTAAAAAATGATAGATTTTTGGGCGGCATTTAAAACAGTTTGGTCTAATTTGAAGAGTTTATTTTTCCCTGACATCGGGAATGGTTTTTGAAGCGGTTTTGGGTCATCACAAATAAAAATATAATTCGCTTCCGTATCTCCTTCTGGATATTTCTGTCTGTATTCTTCGAAAGGCAAACAATCCGTTATAGTGACACATCCAAGCAATGCAGAGGTGGGATAACTGGATGGCAATTTGTTGGCGCCAGTGTGACGATAAAAGTTTTCCATATCTTCCAGATGATTAGGTGCTGGCTTTTTGCCAGACGCGTGAATCCATAGTCTACCGCGGAATGATGTATACCACGAACGACCTTCGAATTTCTTTATGCCACAAATCAAAAACGATGCAAACGGTTGATTCACTGATAAACACATTCCTTCGTCGCTCATTAACATCAGCTCTTTATCTTGTATTCTCATCTCACTATAAGAGTAGATCAACCGTTTCTCATTTGGTTTGGCAGTAGATTTTTTATTTTTATTCGATTTATTATCAACATATAATAAAATTGGTAATTTGGGTTCCAAATCGTTAATAACAGTAGACGTGTCCACAATTTCGTAATTATTTTTAAGAGCGCTTTCCTCTTCCAACTGTTTCACTCTGTCTTTAAAGTCAGGTATAACTGGTTCGTCGTAATCAACGGCCGAATGGTTCACTAAATCGATCATAACTTTTTTATTGGTTTTATACTTATTTTGATGCAATTCATTAACTTTAACGGTCAGCTCTTTTCGTTTGTCTTCGGTAATCCATTTTTGCGACGTAAGAGCAAAGTAATCGTTTTCGTCGTCTATTACTTTAGTTCTCACCGAAGCGTTTCTGTCGTATTCAAGCATTTTATTTTTATGTTTCACAGCACTTTCCAGACTCGCAGCGATATCTTTCAGACCTTTATTCGACGCATTTTCGCTATTAATCACACCATTATCGTTCACTTGTATTAATTGATTGGTTAATCGGTTTAAATTGCGATCTTTTCGATGGGAAACGAATTGTCCGCACGTAAAACAATCGCCAACTCCTTCCTGAGCGCATACAATGCGACCACAATTAAGACAATTGGCCACCAATTCGTGGTTTGTTGCTTCGCATAAACAACTTCTACGGCCTTTCAAATCAGTTTTAATTTAGATATTATTATTGTATAATTTATGTGTTCAATACCTTTAAGTACGGTTTGAGTTCCGCTAATATCTGTAATTGGTGTTGTCTTTGCACGCTTTCCTTTTGATCGTTTTGCTGACATTTCCATAAACAACTACTGTAATGCGTTTAATGCCGTTTTGGTATCACTATTATTAGACGGAAAATTGGGTATCAAGTGTTTTGTATAAACGTTTATTTATGACCATAGATCGTCTGATCGAAAGACGATCTCAGAAATTTAATTTTTTATACATAATAGGCGCCGAATGTCTGCTAAAGTGTACACAAAAAGTCTTTTATAAAAAAAGTAAATTAAACAAATAAATGTTATATTGAAACAACAAATAGAGTAATAAATATTTTAAAACTTTATGCTTATAAAATAATTAAGTAAGTTAATAAAAGCGGCATTACTATTGGGAATTTTAATTATTATTAAGAAAAGTCTGTTTTTGAAAATTTTTGAAGTAAATTCGATGATTTTTTCTAACTTTTTTCTAACTTTTTTCTTATTTTTTTCTAACTATTTCTAACTTTTTTCTAACTATTTGACCAATTATTTCTAACTGTTAATTAACTTTTTTGCATCCTATTTTCTAACTATTAAATATTATATCTAATTCACACAATACGTTTCACTAGAAATTTTAAATATGATAAAACTTTATTTTTCAGTTTCTATCTAAAAATCGTAACAAATTTACTGTAAATTAATATGTCCCTAATCTAAATAAAATATTTTTACTGTTTTTGCAAGAATAGTCTTAATCTATTACTACGAAAGTATTGTTTTTTCCATTGAAAGAATTCTTATCTCTAAATTTATCCACTTAAGAGCTGTTAATGTAAAAATTAATCCTTAAATCAATCATAAAATACAATGTCAGTAGTTATTGAAAACAAAGTCAATGTCACAATATAAACAATGAATGTGGCCTAAGTTAATTGAATGCTACTATTATTTAATTTATGTCATTTCAAATTTAAAAAGGAGCTAATACGTAAATGAAGGTAAAAATTATAATATATATTAAATATTCTTGAAGCGAAAAATTTATTTTAAAGTGTGATGTGAACTATTTAAGAGATTCTATAACTTCTCACTATCATTTAAGCTTCTAAATTTATATGTAGCGAACATGTTTATCGTAAATACTTTTACAATAGAGTTTATTTTATCCTTTAAAAATAGTTTTATTATAACTTCTAGAAAAATGTTTTTATGCGTTGTTAAAATTATTAGCATGTTATTTCAGTACTTTTCAAATTCATTGGTTGTGAATAAAAATGTAATGCAAATCATACTGTTGTATTAAAATACTAAAAATTAATTATAAATTTAACGGACGAGTTTATTAATACGAAGAACTATTGTTTGCAAAGAATCAGGTTCGATTTAATTTATTTTTGAAAGTGGTTTAGCATACAAAAACTACTAGTAATATTAACAAATTAATTTTATATAGATACGAAAATGGAAACAAAACAATATGTAATTGTTATCATTCTATTATTTTGCAATTCATCATCCAATTTAGAATGCGATTTAGTTATTAACGAGTTTAATCCTGACGTTTCCCAAAAACTTTAAAACAAAGAATTCATTGAATTGAAACTTTCTTGTGCACAAGATGCTGAAGAATTCACTAATCTATCAAACTATAAAATAATTGTCATTGATCACAAAAATAATGGTAATTAAATGCATAATTTTATTATAAATATCTTTATTTTATAACATTTCCAGGAAACCCAATAATTAACGTTGTAATAGACTTGGACACATTTAGCCTTAACGAAAATAAATTTTTTACAATTGGTGGGACAGAAGTTAAAGAAGCTAACAATAATGTTCCGTCACATAATATTATGTCAAGACACTTTTTCAACACGAAACAGTTAAGTAATCTTTTTCCAAATTGTAATCAACTTCCATGTGGGATTGCTCTATTAAATAGCATTTCTAAATTACCAAATTTCAAGTTAAACAACAAACAAAGATTTATAAATATAGATACTAATTGGAAAAATATTCTAAAGGACTCTTTAGTCGATTTAGTTGTATACGGTCGTCGTGCTAAGTCAAATAGATGCGACATCTATGAGTTTTTAAAACCAGACTTTGTGAATCTAAACTACATGTTAAGAGACTATGACAAAGTTAACAGCGAAGATTTTTCCTTGAATCGATGTACAGTATCCACAAGTCCGTTTCTTCCATCATCGTTTAGATTAGGAACTCCAAACCCCTCACAAGATAATGACTGTGACTTCGCTTCATTTGATTTAGAAAGCCATATAAAAGAATTAACACCTCCACTAGTGTTTATTCAACCAAATGAACTACCACAAAGTTGCCAGTCAGAGACACCAGCCCAATATTATGAATCAATTGAAACCAATTTACTTACAGATTTGTTATGTAAATCTGCAAAACGTAAAAGATCTGATAAAGATTGCACTTCAATGTTAAGAGATATAACTACAAATAAAGATCTTTCAAATATTAACATTGCCAATTAAAGAATTAAAACAATGGGGTTAGAAGCAGTTAACTTTTGGGAAACCTAAATTTACTTTGATTATCGTTGGATTGATTTTATGATTACTTATTTACCAAATACTATGCCAGTTTCATCTTTGAAAATTAATAAACAAATACAATCTTGGTTTATATTTAAACCAGATGTCAATCAACCGTTTTTAAGTCGATATAAATGCAGACTGTGTTCTGAATATTTTGATTCCATGAAATTGAATATAAAACAAAGGTCTAATCTGGCTGATCCAGAAGGAATACCAATTTCAACAAACTTTACTATAAACAAACGTAGAATAAGTAATCATTATTCAACTAAAGGACACTTAGCTATTGTTAAAGAACTAATCAAGAAAACAAAACTACTTGATACGTTTAATGAATTACAACTGAAAACAGAATTACAAAATGAAAAATACGCTGCAACAGCAAAAATGTTCAGAACAGTGTTTGCTGAAATTAGATCAAACATTGCTTTTGAAAATCATATAACAATAGTTAATTTGCAAAAAGCAAATGGTGTTAATCTTGGAAAATATTTCGCAACTAGTAAAGGTGCTGCAGAAATGACAAAAACTATTAGCACTGAAATGCATAGAAGATTGTTAAATCATATTAAAGAAAAAAATTACCCTATATCAATTATTGTCGACACTTCAGATGATCTTTTTAAAATTCATTATCTGTCTGTAATGTTTCAAACGATAGAAGAAACTCGGCCACTAGTTTATTTTTATAAGGTAAATGTTTAATAGTATATCATTAATATCATTTAGTTTTTTTTGAAATCTTATACTGCTGAAACATGGTGAAACTGGTTTAGGACTTTATAAATCACTTTATAATCAATTATCTGATGATGGCCTCATTTCGTACTTTAAAAAAAGCTTAGTGGCTTATGTTTCCGACGGAGCGAATGTTATGATTGGGCAAAAAATGGGACTAGTATCGTATATAAAATCGAACATCAAAGAAAACATTGTTGGCGTGCGTTGCATGGCACACAGAATTCAATTAGTTGCTGGACATTCGATGTCAAATTTTAATTATTTTAAAGATTTTGAGACATTAGTTAATCAACTTCATAACTTTTACTATAGCAAAAGCCATAAAAGACCTTTAAAGTTAAGAGAGATGGCTCGGGAGCTAGATGTTATTTTAACAAAGCTAGACTACATTTTTGAAGTTAGATGGCTAACCAGTGAAATCAGAGCTTTGATTAAAGTTAAAAATATGTGGTTAGTTTTAATTAATAGCCTGGACGAAATATCTACCGACAAAACCGAAAAAGTAGCAGTTAAACAAAAAGCATAGAGTCTTTCAAAACAATTAAGGATAAAAATTTTGTCTTAATATTACATTTTATGATTGATATTTTGAATCAATTGAATATTTTGTCTCTAGAATTTCAAAAATCAGGAGGAATGTTGATAGGAAAATCCTTTTTAATAAAAAAAATAAGTGATAGCATAGAACTAATCAAAACTAAGTCAGGTTCTAACATGAATGATTTGTTAGGGTCTGTTGAGTGTCCTAATAAACCTACTAAAACCTCTCCATGCACAATCGATAAATACGAATCAAATTCTGTTGTTTGGCAAAATATTCAATTAATAAGTTTTGAGGCTCCTTTGTTATCTACCTTTAGAGAATCTTTTTGCAATTATTTATTAAAAGAAATGCAGTTATTGTTTCCAGATTTAGAAACTAGTAATTTTGAAGTATTTTCCCCTAATAATATTCCTCGCGATAAAAGTCTGTTTACTGACTATGGTCGAAATGAAATTAGAAACATTTATAACTTTTTCAAATGGGATTTTAGTTTCGATACGTTGTACTCTGAGTGGATTTCGCTTCTAAACAGTATGATAGATAATAAAGAAGTTTAGTGTACAGTGATTGATTTGTCTCCTAACTTGTTTTGGTCCGAATATTTAAAGTTAAACATTTGGACAACAAGAACATTAACTTTACTGCAGACAGTTCTAGTTTTACAAGGTAAAATAATATTTATTATTAAGCTTTAATAAATGTATTATTTTAGTTGGTAGCGCTGACGTGGAAAGAAGTTTTTCTTACCTGAATCTAATTAAAACCAAAAGGAGAGGAAGATTAGATCCAGAAACTGTTGATCTTTTATTAAGAATTAAAATGAACGGTCCTCTGGAAATTTCACGATTTAAGGCAGTTGAATACGCAAAAGTTTGGATTGACGTAGAATTACGACAACCCATCGATGCTATTAATACTGAATTAGTGGAAAAAAATGATTATTCAAACGACGATAATCCAAACTATGTGTATTTAGATCGTAGTGCCTTATTTTAATATATATTTTTTGTTTTAAAAAGATAAAAGTATTGTTAAATGACCAAAATTGCACTTTTAAATAGTATTATAATTTTCTAAATATTTATTCAAAACTTTAATTCAAACTTTTACACTATCAGAATAATTCAATATATTTATTAGTTAATTTTAAAAAATTTTAAATTATTTTCGAATTAATAAATTATAGTTGTTTTGAAACTTTTTATGATTATTTTACAAATTTTCTGTTTATAAATCAAAATGAGTTAAAGCATTTATAGCATTTATCATTAAAAATAACATTTAATAGCAATTATAAATGTAGCTTAAAAAACTCCAAATAATGTAATTCGTGCACATATAACAATTATATGCTTTTAATTTATGAAATAAAAAAGTAGCATTTGCTTACATTTTACAATTTAGATGTTAGTAATATAACTTTTTATTAAACGAAATATTGTTGTTTCAATATAATTATTTATTTGTTTAATATACTTTTTTTAAAACACTTTTTGTGTACACTTT
>JAQIXJ010002703.1:0-14998 GCA_034700185.1 Phthiracarus laevigatus | reverse complement strand
TTAAGTATGAAAAAGATAAAATAACTTATTAACTTAAGAAAAGTGAGCTCTCTATGAATGTTCCGTTCTTGTTTATTACTATATTCGAGCATAATTTGTATTCTAAAATACGATACAATTTTCTAGAATCATTTCTTTGCTGGGAATTTAGACGTAAGAAAAGTATTTCGATGGCTATCATCTCTATAAATAAATATTTAGGTTATGTTTAAATTGGCTTTGATATAATCATAACGGTATAATCTTACATAAATTTCCTTATTAAATAAAGATTCAAAAAATTCTTATAATTAGTTTAAATTCTTAATGGTCAACTCAGGAATAAACTATTAATCCTATTAATGATGGTATTCTCTTGATTCATTGGGCAAATGCACTCATCAATTTCAAACAACAACATAGTCTACATTACTCCCTAAAAATGATTAGAATGTAGTTTAATAAAGTGAAATCCGGTAATGCTTGAATGTCTGTCCAATGATGTATTATTATTGATGTGCGGCTAGGATTTAGCTTATAATATGTAGTAGAATATATGACAAATAACGCACAACAAATTATTAATATTAATAAAAGACAACGCAAAGCATTTTGGTTTACTGCGATATTGATAACAAGTATTGGAAAAATACACAGAAAAAAATAAATCGGTAAATATAGCCTCTTTACACAATAATAGATAATTTGATGCATCGTATCGCATAATGCCTAAATATTTTCGATAAATCCGTGTACACAGTTATAAATAAACCCATTGTAGTTTTACGTACCGTACATGTTTATTAATTAATAATTAATTATGGTCTTTTTAAAATGGGAAATTTTTTCGAAAACCTCGATTTTTTGTTCAAATCCATATTATGTATAATCACTTAAATTTCAAACTATGGCAATTAGTTTTATTTTTGTCTTAATTTATCATAAATAAATGATAAACAAAATATTAATTTCAAAAATGCTTTTTTCCTGTAATTTAGTTTTAACATTTTAACATAGCATTAATCTTTTCACTAAATTTTGATGAAATACCTGCCAAAAGTTTAAACTCACTTAATTTGATATAAGAGCCAAACTTTTTTAATGCTTTAAACAGCGTAAAGAGAAGTTAATGTTACACAGACAAGCAAAGCAATTCCCGGCAAGAATGCCATATAATTTTTTCCAGTAAATTTAATTTAATGGAAACCTCTAACGATTAAATAAAATTCCAGACATTGTCATCGCTTATAGATTAATCTAATAAACGAACGTTAATGTAATGCAAATCACACATACACATCCATTAATCTTAATTTGGATTAATTATTTATGGTTTCCAACGATATGTCATCATAAAAAATTGATGACGCCATAAAAATTAGTTAAGTAATGAATAAAAATTAGCATATTTTCGCGATTATAGAAATTGGAGAGTCGGACGCAAATACTGGGCATTAATTATGTTTACCTCATAAGCACAACCATTACCGCAGAGTTTCCTAATACAGCAGCGATCACAACGATCCATACCAGCATTCGAAGAAACCCATTTCCCATAACGTCTTCGCATGGATTAAACGCGTCAGGAATTGGGAAGCACTTGACGTCAGGATAGTTGACTGCGAAATCCCCACAAAATTCCTGTTTGATACAGAGAATGCGATATATTAATGTACAGTGATTTTAATTTAGTTATTTACGCTGTATTTATAACTTAAATATTTAGTCGTATTTGTGGAATAAATTTGCATTTTTAATATCATCTGTGAGCTACACAGTGCTATACCATATAATTACAACTAAAAGCTTACACTATTTTTTTTTATTTTATACAGCACAATAAAAGTACCATAGAATATAACGCTGAATTGATTTTATATAATCATTGCACACACAATGAGAATATTTTCATATTTTTATTATGCTGTTTTTTTATTATCGCTGCATTATTTAAATCATTTTCATAAAAATTATTGCGGAAAAGTTATGCACAACTCTCGGCGAATTAATTTATTCCAGAAAAAAGTGTATAACATCTTTTCAAAAAATGAAGCGCCCATTGCAGAGAATGCTTTGAGTTGTAAAATCATTTATTTTTTAAAAATATAAAAATTCAAACTTAAATATTGAAAGCAATTTTATAAAACTATTACGTAAATAATTCTTTTTCTTTTACAAACTTATACGGTATATTAAGCTTAGAATTTTTTGAATGAATTGAAAATTGTGTGTTTCCAAACAAACAAAAAAATCTAAAAATTGATTAACTTTTTTATTGTGTGCTCTCATAATGCGTAAAATATAGACTATAATAAATTTTAAGTACAATTTAGTGAGTCGGATAAAAAAATAATTTTTTTAATGATTGCAATCAGCACGAAATAAATGCAGCATTACTTAAACGTGGTAATTTCCGATTTTAATAAATTTGAATAATAGTTTTTTTGAACTGTTGGCTAAATTATTGTCTCACATAACTCAAACGATTTAAGTGAAAGCCCATATACTGAAACTTTTCAGTTTTTTAATTGCTTATTGTGCATACAGTACGCTATACTTTACAATTTTCGTTGTAATCGGTTACTAATGAAAAGTTTTCCAAAACAGTAATCGAACTGCGAATTATTAATGCAAAAAAAGAGTCTACTGTACAGGTGATACAGTAACAAATCTATTTAACTAATTCTTACAGTAAACATCTCTTGGACAGTATGAAAAAGCTCACATTCCTCAAATCATTATTTGTTTAAGCTTTTGTGCCCATAAGGCATTTTTCATCGATTAGGCATAGTATCGATTGGAGGCGCAAATCTCACTACGATTGCTCTGCACTATCTTTTTTGTAAAGCGTTTTGATGACTACAATTTGCTTTACCAGCTAACGAAATAAATATTTTATAGGATATTATGGGAAAAAGTTACATTTAGTTTCGAAGTTATTTATTACTCATATCGTTAAGAAGTTAACGGTTCGATCGAAATTTTATTTCATATTACTGTATAATAAATAAATGGAATTGAAATTTTCGCAAATCTTGAAACATTGTTATAGAATATAATTTATTTAATTTATTTTTGCTTATAATGTCATTGATCTTAAATCATTTTCTTAGAAATAATACCATATATTTTCTAGTATTATGAATTTTTGTTTTTCACTCAAGGAATAAAGTTAAAACTCAATCGTGTAATTATCAAACGATTCTCTGAAAAACATTAATCCTTAGTCCTAATTTTAACTAATTAATGCATTTGATGGTACCCGTGCATTATTAATCTCTACCATAAACAAAACAATGGCTTTTAATTTTATGCAAAATATTTTGATTATTTTTGTAATACGTTTATGCTTAAAATCACAGTTTCTAAAGCAACAAAACATAATTTGTTAAGCCCTAAGCTGTAGTATAAATAGATTCTTTTCGAAACAAATATTTTCATATACAAAACTACTAGAAAATTTTAATCCATTAATTAATCTTTGTATAAAATTTTAATTTTTTCCATGGAATAGAAATAAAAGCGTAAAATTTTTATTAAGGTGGAAATTTTTTGTATAACTATCTCAAACGTAATTTTAATCTCAAAATTAATTTAAAGTACCAAAAACGTTTTTAAGATAATTTGAATAAAATCAATAAATAGTTAAAAATAAATTACGTATCGGTGGGAACCAAAAGACGTAATCGGCGTGTTTACAAAAGTTCCCAATTCATTGATTGGGTATTTGCCATTTTTGATCACATTTTCGTTATTTGGGAGCGGAGGTACGACCCATCCTAATGTAGGAATTGTTGTTAATTTGGTTGAATAGGTTGGCCCATCATTTTGCTGCAAACCCATAATCTTCTCGAACACCATTGAATTTGCAAAACTTTCGGTTTGATTAATATCCTCGGGCTTATAAATAACTCTTCCGTACGCGGTATTACTCTCAAGAGGGCTTCGCGTTCCACTGCTGAGAATTTGGCCAAATTCATTAAGATGTCTCTTTTGAAACAGTGAAGTGGAAGCAGAAGTGGCTGCGAACTCTGTTTTATCATTACCGTGTTCTGCATTATTCATCAAATCAAAAATGTCTAAAACTTGGTTTATAAACTTCGCGGCTTTATGTTTGGTTTCGTCGTATATCGATATTAAATTTGTTTTCTAAATTTATAAATTATTATCAGATTAATTATTAAACGAATTAATTGCTTTTATAATTTTTTGAGAAATTTTTTCAACCTTATTTAAATGACGACGTTTTCTCGACAGTGGAACAATTAATGGTGTTTTTTGTGTTGTCACCCCTTCTGGACAGTATCTTTTAGTAATAAAAACAATAAAGAGTATGTTAGATAATATTATTAGTAATGAATTAAACATAGGACTTTAAAATTATACAATCTTAGACATTTATTTAGTGTTGTATAGTGTTCTTGGTATAGGAATAGTATAGAAATGCGCTAAAAATGACAGAAAGAATAAAATAAGAAAAGAATAGAAAATATTTAAAAATTTATAAATAGAAAAGGAACAAAATATAATTTGAAAATTTGGTGTATAATTCAACACTACCTTTAATATCTTATCAGAGAGTTATTTAATTGAAAACTTATTTATTTATATTAATCATTAATTCTATTCTTCATTTAGAGATTTTTTGTTTTTATAATGTTTAAATCAATAACATAAACTATCCAGTAATATTTAAAATTTCACCGGATAAATGTCAAAATAAATTTAATAAAAATACAACGCAAAAATAAAATTCATGTATTGTGTGGATAAAATTAATGCTTTACTTCTTTGGGGACGTAAAAGGTAAATAAGATTCAAAAATGCGAGCGTGAAAGCTTAATATGGATGCAAAGAATTTTCAATATATAATTCATTAAAAATTCAAACCTTTTTTTCATGTCTTTCTTAAAAAGTTCCTGATGTTTCGCAAACTCTTTAGGATTATGTGTAGCAGGAAATTTGAATGCGCAACAATGATATGGATACGTAAGATATGCTTCCTTTATGTTCTGAAAGTTATAAACAGATGGAAATTCTTTGAGCGTAAACGTATCCATGAGTCTGAGTATTTCCAGGTCCTGTAAACCGAGTATCGGTAACTTGGTTATGCTCGTCTGCGATAAATCCCTTTTATGTAAACAAAGGAATATAAATGAAATCATATTTGCTTCGTATTTCATTTGCAACATTGTCTACAATTACTATAAAAATAAATAATAAATCAGAAAGAAAGAAATATGTGTACGAGTTAGATTTAAAATAACAATTTCAAGACTACTTCGTTATTTATAAAATATCTTGAATTTTTGTGTTCTTTCTGGATATTATGAAAAATCATTTTAATCCTAAATATACTGAATTCCTAAACATTTGAGAAATTTCATAGAACAAATAACATTTGTTTCGCTGTTTCTTGAGATATTGAAAGTTCGTTTACAATATGTAAAGAATTTTTCCCTTTCATAAGTTATAATTTGACAGAAACAAATATAAAAAGTTTATGATTTATTCAATCCAATAAATATAAATAAAAATAAGAGAGAGGGATGTTTATTTAAAAAAATTTCGGTATACTGCACTTATAACTTTCATTTTTCCTTAATAAAGTGATTAATATTTTAGTTAATATCTTAATAGCTAATTATACACCTAATTAAGCTGCAATCGTTATCATTACTGATCTGCGTGATTCGATATGAGAATTATAGTGAACTAGAATTATACTTACGCTTACACACTAAAATGCATTATAATTGATTGGATTATAATCGTTTCCATTGATTAAATAATAAAATTTTTTGGATACAATAAAAACAAATATGATTTTCTTAAAATATACAAAATATTTTAAATAAATATTTTTTGCCAAAGAAATAAAACAATTTAATAACTATACTTACAATTCTGTCAAACTTTTTAATCCTTCAAATGCTTTTTCTTGCAAGTAAACCAATTTTCTATTACCCTTCAGGCTCCTAAAAATATCCAATTTTATAAATAGTAGAATATCAGAATTATAAGTTTGTAATAAAAATGTATATTTAACTCATTTAAAAACCCAAACATCATTAATTTTAGATTCCGGTGAGATTAAATTAAATCTAAATTTAGCATAATATTATTAATATTGACTATTATAGAGATTCTAATAACATTTCCAATAAAATTTATTATGCAATTGTTTTATTCAAATGAGGTATAAACTTATATAATTGCAATTCTTTGAAATTTTTATCTTATTTACAACCATGATAAACAATTCTTTGAAAATTTCAATTTTTCTTGTATAATTGTAGTTAAGTTATTGAAATTGCAAATTTTGAGAAAAAACTCAAGGGATATAAATAAAATATTTTCTTAAGTGTCAGCAAATTTTTTTTTTCCCGAAATTTTATTCCAAATATTTTGAATGTTTATATAATATAATACAATATACGAGAAAAACATCTATTTATACCTTAAAGCCTATGTAAGTCTTGGTAAAACATTGTACATATAAAAACAATAGAATAACTGATATATTCATTTATTTATTTATAAATTGAGTTCTTTTACTCATTGGAATCAGACCACAAAAGATATACTGGGAATTAAATAAGACGAGGAAAGTTTTGTACAATTTAGGTTGAAATTTTGCTCGACAGACCCAACATCTAACAATTATTCTCGCAACAATTGAATAAAATTTTTAATCCTTAAATTCCATTAATTTTAGACTTGTTTTTGCTTATTATTTCTTTTGAAAAATATAAAATTGTGTTTTATATCTAGAAGAATTAAAGAGCTCTAAGGTAACGACAAATAAAATTTTGCCTGTGTGATCAAAAATCAATCAATTGTTTATTATTAAATTTGCGATAATAAATATAAATGCGAGTTTAAAACTTAATTTTAAAAATAATACTTACAACTTTGCGATTTCAGATCCGAAAAATGCCCAATTTTGTACACTTTCAATCATATTGTAGTCCAAATTTCTATTTTAAATTATAAATTTAATCATTCATTGTTCATGTTTTCAAATAGTTATTCGGATGTATAATCATTAGGAATGAATTGACTTATTAATTCAGGTAATCTTAATGGCAATGAACTTATTTTTAAAACAAGCAATCGCTTGTTCAAACATAGGCATATATTAAGACTTGACAGTTTTACGCGGGCATAAAGATTATGAATAATATTGTGAATTATTTTGGATTAATCTCACGGTCAGGTTTAGCGTATTTAGAAAACTAGCGAATACAACAGAGCATTGTCCCTTTCGATAAAGTGAAATGTCATAACTAGGTTGATTTACTTACAGATACCCTGCTTTTACCGTAATGGAGTGAGAGGTCAAATTGCGAATTTTGTTGCTATCGAAATCACTGGAAAAAGTTTTTAAAACTATTATGTAGAAGAAACATACAGTACACATAAAAACAACGAAATCGTTACTTACAGCATCGATATTATACTAATTTTATTCGGATAACTCAAAGGTGGCATAACTTCGAGTCCAGTTTTGACTATTCGTCTGCAAAATAAAAATTATATTTTTATTATTTTTCGGTGTTTGTTTTTTTGCCGCATTCTTTTTCGTCTTATTTCATTTCTTGTCTTTTTTAATAAAATTTATTGAAAAATGATGTTTTGTGGGTCTCATGAATCCATAAGGATCTCCAAAATCGTTATATTTTTAAAATATATTCGATGGGCTATAAAATTATAATTTAAAATAGCGGAGACATAAAATAACGATAAAACTAGTTTGGCGACAAAATGAAATGAAAGAAGACCTTTCGTGCATCTGAATAAAGGTTGCTAGAATTAAATAGGCAAAAACATACAAATCTTTAAATCCTGGAAACGATCCTAAAAATACTCCAATAGGTATGTGCTTCAACTGTGGCGCAAATTTGATAGATCTGTCAAATACAGTTGTGGTATTTTAGTGTATAAAAGCCATGAAAGATCATAAAATAATACGTGATATTTACAAAACCTTGTTGTCGCACAAATGTAGCGAAACAAAACTATTGCAATAATATTAATATCAAACAAAACGATTATTAAGAAAATGACGAATTAAAATTATATCATAACTAACTAATTTATAACGACTACAATGCAAATGTTGATTTATTTTAAATAATTCCGCCCATTTCATATTTAGTATAATTATTTCATACATTATTCAAAAAAAGCATTAAAATTTTTATCCATATGATATTAAATGGGGATTTAGCATTAATGTACAGTACATATTTCATTCATAATAATTAATCATGGATAGTTTTCATTAAATTAAAATCTAGTTTGACATTTGCTTAATAAAATAAATAGATTGGGGGTGTTATCACAGGTTAAGCGACTTTATGGCTGACAAGACTTATCATTTTTTAATAATTATATTTTATGCTTTAAATTTTTTAGTATTTAAGTAACAATTTTATTTACTACTGTAGTTACCGCTTTTTAGATTAGAAATATATTCATTTTTTTGTTTTTTATTTCTATTTTATTCAATTAATTGCAATAGAAAATTTACATATAATTATTAAATTACGAGTTGGCTAATTAATGAAACGAAATTTGAGAAAATAAAAGAAAGTGAAGTTAATTGTCATTTTCGAATAAATCTCTAGGATCACATCCTTTTTCAATAATTGCAGCAAACTAATCATATCTACCAAAATCTATATATGGGCATAACTTATAGGAGAATAAAAAGGTTCACTAATTAAAAGCGAGCGCTGTTATTCCAGTATTTATTAATAATTAGTATAATATAAAAGAAAAGAGCGTAAACATGTATTAAAGCCATAGAATAAAGATATCAGTATTATTCTTATCTGTGTAGCAAATTGTTTGCGAAATAAAGCTTTAGTTGACATGGAAAGGAATAAGTGTTACGTTACACTTACACAGAACGCAGATGTGGTAACTCAGAGAAGACACCAGCTTCGATCCGACGAAGTTTTTTCATGTACTCCATGTATCTGTAAGAACCGAATTATGATCGTGTATTGTTTTTTAAAAATAAAAGAAGAAACTCATTTTACTTACAAATCAGTTAAATTTTCATAACTACGAAACGCGTCCAAATGTAAAACTTCAATTCCCATTGATATCATATGCCTGTCGGTAGCGAACAAAGGAGAAACGTTTTTGTTTAAGTTTCGTATAGATTTAAATAGTCTATTTTTACGTAAATATTATATGCTATTAGTTTGAAAATTTTAATTGAAATATGGAATACTGATAGTATACATTTGCAACCCAAGGCACAAGAAAATCGATCGAAATTCTTTATCGATTTTTTATTTTTTGCGTCTATAGTCTAATAATACTTTAAAATATGTTTGCAAAAAACTTAATTTTAATAAGAAATAATAAGTAAAAGATTAGGGCAATCTGTTCTATAAATTGGAAAAATACACTCTGTTTCAGAAAAAAATGTAACGGCGAATAGATTAATTTTTTTTATAATAGCCGTATTTTTGGTAGTTATAAAATGCGATGACTTTATGGTATTAAGATTATACAAAGTTTTTAAAAATAATAGCGGAGAACTTTAATCGGATTGTTTACCACACGTAAGAGCAAAATTATTATTATAAGTATCTATTTTCTCTAAAAGGTTTATTTTAAAATTGAAAAAAAAAGAATTTGTTATTCTTTGATTCTAAATATTTAATGAAGAGTTTTTCTGTTTGTTTTATTCTTACGCAATAACCTCATCGGTACGAAAATTTTTACATGTGTTGTACTGTTATTTTTAGTGAATGAAATAAATGAGAAAATTGTTTCAAATGTAAATCGTTATAACAACAAAGTGTATACAATATAAACAATTTATAATACAGTTAATAATAGGCAGCCGTTAAGAAATAGATAAAAATTGAAGCGCAAAATCGTTTATTTTTCTAAACTCATTATAGGATATAAAAGTATTTGCCGTATTCGCCCACAAAGTTAACAGTACACATTGATTTTTAGGCAATGGTGAGATTATTTTATTTTTTGATGAAAAATCATTTTTATACTCTCATCATTTGTTTTTCGTTTTTTTGACAAAAGCTTTTGGGCTTTAATACATAGAAATCGATAAAATTTTTATTAATATTAATCTAAATAAAAAATAAATTTACAAACAAGAAGTATAATTCGATAAATGCAGCTTTTGCTGTCATTTAAATATTTTTCTCCTCCATAAAAAAATCAACCAAAGAATAAAAATCAAATGAAAGCGAGAATAGCGAGAAATGAATTGCGATTGCATCTCATAGCTTATTTAGATTGCACGATGAAATTAAATTTTTATCTTAAGATTTTATCATATTAAGATGATTGACATAAAATGTTTTAAAAGCAGTAGAATTTCACAACAAAAAATAACATAAAAGCAAAGCATTTTTCTATGTAATTTGTAAAACAAACCAAAAAATCAAAGATAAAGTCTAGAAAGAAGGAAATTTGGAAAGCGTTAAAGTAATCCGAGCCAAAGCCATATCATTGTATCACAAATTTTCTGTTTGAAGACACTTTCTCTCAATGTTTGATTATATTTATTACGGTATTATGAAAGCCGAAAATGATGTTTGGTGAAGCGTTCAATTACCAAACATATTATTGGTTAAAATTGACACTAAAGTAAATCCTTTTAAGTACGTTACAAATTACATCAACAATCACCGATAAATATCAAAATTCTTTCTTATTCTTTCTGAAGAATCGTAAAAAGTAAAATGTTTGAAAAGGAAATAAAAACTCAATGTTATTTAACGAGCCGGAAATGGAAAGCACCATTAATCGCAAACTTTTTGATATTCTTCCCTTTTCTTCTCAACGAGGAAACAACCGAACATTAAAAGTTTCACTCAATAATGGCGCAGCAGTTGTCAGGATGTGATATGAGTTATCTCAAGCCCAGTTAAGTAATTGGGTCAATCATAATTGTCGCAATACTATTATGCTGCGCTTCATCTTATTAAATGATACGTTAATGCACGCTAATGAACTTTTTTTGAGTGTATTTTACTGTAAAACACCAATTTCTCCTTATATTAATGATACGCAGCTTTTCATATATACTGTTGTTGGATTTGAGACTAGACATTAAGATGTAATCGTATTATACCGTAGTATGTATTAAAGAAAGTTAATTTTGATAATTAAATTTTATAAAATCTTCATGAAAATTTTTTAAAGCTTTGCTTTATTTTGGCGACGACTGAAATTTCATTGTATTATTACCATAAAAAAGTTCTAATATTCTAAAAAGCTATATAAACAAAAAAGATTTTAGACGTTTAATATTTCATTCTAATATCTTATAGCATATGATATCGAAGTAGATATTGTAATGTTAGCTTTACTCGCATTAAAATAGTATTAAAAATTTATTCCGCAATCTTCTTTGGATAAAGATATTTTCTATTCTCATGTTAAATCTATTTTTTTTTAATTATTAATATTTTCTTACTTTTCATTGTAAAGCAAAAAAAATAATACTTATTTAAGAAACAGATTTCACAAATTATTATTTTGGTTTTAATTTCAGTGGTTCACAAATATATGTATTAGATATAATTTTTTATATTTCATATTCAAACTTTAATGAAACAAGAAACTCATTCATAGAGAGCTCACATTTTGATGTTTTATGCTTATCAATTGAAATATATATTTTTTTACTATATCTAACTAAATATTATCACTAACAGCCACAGCAAATGTAAAGACGGACTGGCATATGGTCAAATCCTTAAGCTCAGTTTTTCTTTAAAAAGTTGATTAAAAATTATTTTATGATGAGAAACAATTTTTCAAAATTTTAAGGAAATATTTTTTCAGGAACATCCTTCTTAAATAGCACAAAAGTTAATCCAAAGGAAGTTCGAAATTTATTTTATCGTTCAGCATTATTTATTCTAAAGTTAAATTTATGGAGTGCTTTTATATATTCAAATTCTGGTATTCAATTTTATTTATTCAATTCAATAAACAAGGATTTAAAAATTTTAATTTGCATTTTAAAATCTGTGACATTCATTTTAAGATAAGTTTAAACTAATAGTTCGACGCAATGTACATTCGTATTAATTCTTAATGCACGAAATAGAAATAATAAATTAATCTCTAAGTTAGAGATGTGATTATGCTGTTATAACCAAAACGAATATTTTTTAATTTCGTAAAGTGTAAAGTACGTAGAAATATGAAAATAAATCAGTGAAACCATAGAAATTAGCAAGCATTGAATTGTAAATCAAATACTTATAACGTTGAGATAACATTGAAGAATGCTATTTATTTCAATGGATCAATAATTCAAAGATTCAAATGATTAGACATGAAGTGAGAAAAATTCTCACAGTTTAATGTGGCAAAAATATCACTGTTTGGCGTAAAGCATGTGTTGAAGCCAAACAGAACTGAATACATGAACAATTCGCTATAATAAGTTAATGAAAGCAATCAAATATATAATTAAACTATGCTTAAGTGCATAACTAACTTTTTATGTGTCGCGCGCAAAGTAATGCAATGTGTTTGTTACCCATCACCATGTTTTGTATTATTGCAAATATGTTTTATGTTCGAAATGTAATTTTTCTCATCTCAATTAATGCATTATACAGTAGTGTTTTTGCTTTAGTCTTAATCGTTTCAAATAACAGTGCATGGAATTTCTAAAGTTATGCTAAAAATTTTATGAGATAATTAAGATAAAACCAAAAAAAAACCTTTTTAAAAAGAAATTTTGTACTTATATTTTAGTTTGCGTAAAATTTTAATAATAAATTGAAGTTATTAAATATTAATAGCGGTACATCTTAACGCATATATAATAAATCAATTTTTTTCATAAACTGTTCATGCTTTATATGTTGTAATTCACATTCGTTTCTCCATCTCTTCGTTAGTAATTCACTAATATGATAAGTGTATTCACCAATCAAACTTTATAGTAATTTTGTTTAAATTTCAATTTCTTTGACTTTTAAAATATTATTAAAATTATTTTAGTCCAATTTTCGTATCAAACTCATAATTTAATTTTACGTTCAAATATATTAAGTTAAAAAAAAGTTACGCTAATAATTTATGTAAAAGTTAACATTAATTTTGTTGTATTTATGTTACTGAATGAAACAAAAGTTTTGTGAAGAAACTAAAACTTAATTCTAACGCTTTAATAAACAAAGTAAACAAAATTAAATTAAATTATAGAGATGCGACACAAAAAAATACTATAATTCAAATAGAAATTGGAATCTTATGATCTTTTGTCAAACAACCGAAATATTATTAGCGAATTACACATCAAATCGTATTTTTTTAAATTGTTCGGTGAGGTGTAAATATGAAAATCTGCAAATGTCATGCTCTACTTAATAGCGAGCCACAACATCATTTATTTCTTATTGATGATAAAAAGCGAATATTGTACCCAAAGAATGGAGTACTGTAATAGTGTATATAGAAAAGAAGTGTTGCAACAAATTCCTTTCTATTTTGAAAATATGGTTATACTTTATCTCCTGTTATTCCATAACTATACAAATATTTTGTTTGACACAACCACGTTAGCAGCGGTTTCCTATTTTTTTAATGGCTTTCCCTAAGTAAAAGTAAATCTATTAATTGTAATTAATACTAAAAGCTTTTCTATCTTCAGGGAAAAATTTACAATGTTATAATAGCTGCGTTAGAAATATTGTCTTTGCTTTTTTTAATGACCTAATAAATCAGTGGGACTCATCAAAATAAAAAATAAATTAAGATTGATTGACACAATAAAAATGCTTAAAAAGATATATTAGACGAAATTGTTTGCATTTATGTATTACACACTTAGATCCATATGAATCTAAAACGCAATAAATTTTCGATTCTAAATTAGTTTGTTACTGCATAGTAAAATGAAACCTTTCTTTGGTTTTTTCTTTATAGGTTTTTGATGTAATATTGAGAAGTGCACATTTTTCAATGCTTTATGGAATCTCAGAATTTGGAAAAAAGATAGTAATTGTCGTAAGTGTGGTTTTATATCGTCTCCCACTCCCTCCGGCAGATAACAAATTCTATTCCTGTTGGTCTTCTATTACTGAGACAAAATACTTTTCCTATAATTTTCTGACAAAAAAACCATTATAACATAAAAATTACAAAGTTATAATCTGCTAAGTTTTTACAGTAAATCAATGGAGGTAAGCATTTGAGTTGATACAACTAAAGCGAATATAACACATATAAAGTTTTAAAAGCAGTCTCAAATATCTAGGTTAAAACTCAGTGGAATTAATTGAAAGAATTTTTATTTGAATGGGATGGATTTTGTATCAGAATCCAGAGGAAAAGTAATAGCATTTAAAGAAGTGCGTAAAAATTATTTTCGAAATGAAATTGTTATAAAAATTAAATTGAACACAAATATGTATAAAATTCATATTTATTTTCAATATCCTTTTAATTTTTCTAAATTTATTCCAAAAACGTTAGGGCATAAACCTACTTTTTTTATTTTCTCTTAAAACGTTTTACTACAGACAACTATACCAAAATCTTATGATTTGGGAAAAGGGAATTGAAGTGAAGGAAAAAATTAGGACAACTAAGTCGATGTGGATGAAGCCTTTACAGTATTTAATTAAGTTAGAATCGGCATTTTATCAGAATAGAATTTTGAAAAACTCTAACGTTTCTATAATATATACTTTTAATGTGGCATATCAATGATGAAGGTATAAATTTAAAATTTAACAAACAAGGAAAGAAAATATCTTTTACAGAAATGTGAATTTTTTAAACTTAATGTTTTTTGCTGCTATAAAAAATTTGAAACTTTTATCAAATTTTAAAATCTGCAGTATTTTATATAAAAACAAGAACTTTACATTCATAGATATCTCACTTTTTAGTAGGTTGATACATACTAGACTATGAAACGGGCCCCCGACGTTTTCTGTCGGGCTTTGTCGGGCTCGGGCCTTAAGTTAGAAAAATGTATCGGGCCGGGCTTTTG
>JAQIXJ010002702.1:0-14998 GCA_034700185.1 Phthiracarus laevigatus | reverse complement strand
CATAGTGCTCACAAAAATACTTATTGGGGTGGAACTGAACCACGCGGAGCGTGGTTCAGTTCCTCCCCTTACTACTAACGTGAATTAGATGTCAAAAAATGCAATGCAATCAAAAATTTGTTTCTAATTTGATAAAGTGATAAACCATTCGATAAATTAGTTAAACCGCCGATATTAGTAAAATAATCATCGAACAACATTAATGGAATATAAGTATAAATAGTATAATAATTTTGTGCCACACGAATCACTAAACCGCAATATTTATTTTCATTTCAAAATATTCAATTTTTAAAATGTTAATGGTTAAAGTAGTATTATTTAATATAATATTGGTTAATGGTTTTAGTTATTGTAATATCAAAATAGAATTAGTTTATTTCTATCTGCTACAAGGAATGGGCAGACAATAATTTTGTATAATTATTTCAAGAAATTTTCCGTAATTTTACACAAATTACGCCGACTTTCGAAATCTTTTTTAAGTGTAAAATTCTCTAAAAGTTAGAATAATTTTTAGGTCAAATGACATAAATTACACTTTTAGAAAGATTTTGACGTAAATTTTTCATCATTTATCTACGGTATGTTTTGAAAATACTATATTAATATCAAATGAATGGTAAACATATGAAATCAAATGAAATTCGTAAAACATCAAATGAAAAACAAATTGAATATTGCTTTGTTATTGTCTAAATATTTGTAATTTGTCCACTTTGGGATTAGTATTTAAAAAGCTCTATCAATATTAGTTTCATCTTATCAATAATCAATATTTTTATTTGTTCAACAATCTGAGATTTACCTGCTTTCCTAACTTGAGAGCGTAACCTACAAATCATAACTATATAATTACTAGAAACCCGCGCCAGTAAATGGCGCAAATTACAACAATATAACTATATTCAAATTAAATAAAACACTCAAATGTAACCCACTCAGTACTTGAGACCCACTTGGTTTAATGTTACCAACGCAGTAATTCTGAAACTCCCGGTAACCGACTTTAAAATTAAAAATTAAAATAATCCTCAATGTAGTACTATTTATAAGTTTTAAAAACATTTAAAACAATGAATTTGATAAAAAATAATAATTCAATGTTTTGTTAGTATAAAAATACAATAAAATATAATCAAAATCGTGTAAATTTTGGTGTTAAACGTATCACTTATTAAATTAAATTCACGTAACTATAGTTGTGATAAGCGCCTAATTTTGTTTTGAGTGCTAACTAATGGATTTGGTGTTCACTGGTCGACAGCTCACTCACTACTGAATTAAAATTTCTAACTGAAGTAATGTTTATAGCAGTATTTTACAACACATTAATTTTAAGCAAAACAATATTAATTCAGTTTGTTTGTTTAATAATAAAATATTAAATTAGGTGAAATCGGTTAAATTTTGGTATTGTCATTTAAAATCACTGCAAAAATAGCCGCCTAATTGTGTCTAGGATTGCGCACAAACAACTAATTTGATGTTTGTTCGGCCACAGTTGACTCGAAACTTAATAAAAATGTCCAAAACACGCACTGAAGTGTTTTATAACACATAAATATTTTGGCGAAAAGATACAAATTAAAAGTTTAGTTTGTTTAATAATAAAATAAAATTTGCCAAAATCGGGTACATTTAAATTTGTCAGTGATTTCACACAAAAAAAACAGATTTGTTGACAAACAATCACTTTGTTAACAATTTACTTCTTTAAGCAAATTATTAGTTGAAGACACACTTATTGACAGATAATAGCTAACGATATGCTTAATAAAACAATAGCAAACAGCGTTAAGTAAAATTCTTCCAGTGCGCATATGTAGTGACGTAGCGTTATCTTAATAAAATTAGATTATCTATTAACTGGAATTTATTCGATGAACATAACGTGCTTTCTATTTGTACAGTACCGAAACTTTTATTTAGACTCAATGGTAAAATTATTCTCGGTATGGGAGCCTATTAACTAGAATTTTGGTTATACTTGATTTACTTAGGTTTTGATTGGGTTCTATAAAAAGGGTTCTATAAATCAACACATCTGAATTGATAATGTTTACCCAAATTACTAAAACTATAAACATAGAAAGCTAGATAATTCCAATAATTATCGATATAATGAGAAACTTTATTAACTACTTTCGTTAGGGTTTACCACCGGTCTTAATTACGGTAACGAAACACTAATTATAACTTACTTTTTCTTTTGAGTAATGTTGATCTAATAGATAGTAATCTTCATTACATTTTATTAAAAATCTTTGTCTACAAATCTTTGTAATAAATTGTTTATCAAATTTTATTTGTTTATTGCAAAAAATGTAATTTTGCGTTGTGTTATCATTAAGTATCAGAATAATTGAAGAATTAAATTCTGGAATGCATTTATATTTGTAATAATAGTAATCTATTAAACACTCATTTATGCAATGATTTCGAGTTTTATTTCCATAATCTCTACAATTAGTATCATATGGTGATTGCAAACGATTAAATGTCATCTTATAATAATTCATAGAAACAGAATAATTTATTATTGCATGATATTCACTATTATATTCAACATTCTCAATAGATTTTGCAGGATTAATGTTGAATGTCAAGTTAAGATTTGAATTATTATAATAAAAAATAATCAAAATTGTTAACCGATTAAAACCAAACGAGTGAACAGGTATTAAACCTTTTCGAAAAGTCGTATTAACTTTGTTTATAAAAATATCGTTTAATAAAAAATAACAAATTTTATCGTTCGATGATTTTGTTTTTAATTGGTTGCTTATATCACGGCAAAGATTATATGCATCTTTAATTTTCAAAACTATACAAGCCTTTATAAAATAATCATTATAATCTGAATACTCGATTGATTTCGATTTATTTAATATTATAAAATTGTGACATAATGAAACAGAAGGAATGTTATTAATTGATAATAAACCTTTTTCATTGTACATATGACCGATGTCTGCACTTATTGTTGTTTTGAATAATAAATATTCATTTGACAATTCATATGATTGATAGAGTAAACACAATAAACAGAACGAATTGAAAGAGAATTTATAATTAATCTTTGATAATATACTCAAAACTGAAATTAATTTGCTAATAACTTTTAATATTAATAAAATTAATAATTTTTCTTTTAACCAAAATAGAAAGTTTTGTGCATAACTTAAAGCAGTATTGAATATAATATGCATATCAATGACAGCAAACCCTAACCATAATGACATTATTCCACCGATATTTGCTGTATACGACACAAATGAATATTTCTCTTCCAATTCGTATGTAATCAGTGGTTTAGGACTTGGTTTTACTATGAACTTATTTTCATCATTACTTTTTCTACTAATTTTTGTAGATATAATATATTCTTGAATACAGTTTCGTTGACATAAATTTAGAGTTATTTTACGATTTGTGGTAATAAATTCTGATTCGCAAAAACTAAATCCTTCGTATTTACTATTCGGTTTAATTCTTAGTATTTCACTAAAATCCATACTAAAATATGGCACACATTTCAATGTGGTATAGATGTACTTTTGTTCATATTGATCACAGCATTCTTCATATGAAAGAGTTTTTTTATTGTTCATCAGATCTGTATTTAATCCACAGTTTGTACTGTATGGCCATTTAAGTGATTTTACTATTGTTTTAGTATATTCATAATAATCATTATTTATATATATAATTGTTAAAAGTAATTTTACAAATGTACATGAGAGAGTGTAAACTGGATTCTAGTTAAATAGTAATTCAGAATTCAGAGAGTGAAGACGGAATTTTTGTACAGAAATTATTATATAACATTTATTTCACAGATTGTCAGCTAACTTAAGAATTAAACAATATGAATTTGAAAGAATATTAAAGGAAAGGATTATAGAGTCAATATATTGATTAAAAAGCCTGAATCGCTCAAAGCAGAGAAAAAAAGAATCTTGACAAACAGACACAAAGAGGAAGAATTACGAGTGGCGCAAGAAGTAGATTGTTTGAAAGATGAATGTTTGGATGATGAGTGGCGCGATTTGGTTTAAAAAAAGTTCCGTAATTATATGTAATTATAATTAACGATAGGAAGACGATAATAGAAATTAAAAACAACAGCGTGATAAATTAACGTCAAGCCTAATACAATTAGCAGTAATGTCATCAGAACTAATAGAACATAATGAGTCTCATCAAACTATTTCTTATAAATGTTTGAGACATGTGTTATGGCCTGTGTTTCGAGTCTTCAATAACACTGGAGTTGTGGTCGAAAAAGAGATTCTGGGCCGTTTGTTAAAAACTTTTACACAAGTAATAACCAATAACTGATGTTTTGAGTCACCTAACATTGCGATATTGCATCAAACAAGATTCCAACTATGAGCCAAAACAATGGAAACATTTTCGATGAAATCCCTAACTTCAGGGACAGCCTCCTTTGGAAGAATTAATGATAAATCCGATGATTCTATTAATGAAAATTCAATTGATTTCTCTCAATAAAAAGTAAAAAATTAGAGAAATAGTGATAAACGTACAGATTTTTTTTTGATGAATTTGGCAGTATTCTTTCACGTGAATTTGACCACCAGCAATCTTAAATGTTGTTAAATATTTGGTAAATATTCATTCATCTATTGAAGAAAAAGTAATAAATTCAGTCACGTGGATATACAATCACATAAACGTGAACTCGAAAAAACTTTTAGAAATTATGAGATAATTGAATCTAAAAACGTAAAACAAAAAAAATTCTGTTTATATCTGTTGTTCAGAATAAAAACTTGCGATGGACCTTTATATTACGTTATACTTTTGAAAATCCTGATTCATAACAGCAATTTTACAGTCACTTCTTTGATTCTACAATTATATTCCAGGTTCAGTACAAGATAGTATTTAAGTATTACTTTGCACAAAAACAAAGTGCCTAACACTGGAACAACTACAAAAGAAAACACTACTATTGACCTAATCTTTTCAAGAAACATAAGAATCAATGTAAATAATTGAGTCATATTTAATATACCACTGACATTCGAATTCTTATAAATTAAATGCGTTACAATTTAATAAACAGTTTTAATTAACTAAATTTCGAAAGTTTTACCTATAAAAAATTATGTTTTAAAACATGAATTAGTAGTCACGTGTATCCATGTTTGAAATTCATATAAAATATAAACCGTGTAACAATCTTTCTGTTTAGAAAATTTAAAAAATCTTAACTGACATTTTTTTAGTTACCGATTTAGTGGTTACGCATATCCTGTCCCTTCATAAATTTCATATATGTTGGAGAACGGCCATGTATGTAAGTGAGAGTGAAGTCATACAAAGTTTCTTATTATGAAAATTTTTTACTGAAAGAAATATGTTTGTGACTCTGTCTGTGGATTTCTTTAGCTCACATAATTCAGAAAAATATTAGCAAAATAGGCTTTTTAGTGTAAAAACAGGGCTTAACTCGTTTTAAATTTGAGTCAAAATTGGATTGGTTTGTGGCAAAAGTGGGCTTAATTGGATCAAAAATTACTAATTATGTGGCAAAATTTGGCAAAACTGAAAAAAACGAATAATTAAAATTTGGTAAAATATGAGTAAATATTTGTAACGCGTTTTACTAATGAAATTAAAACACATTATGACAAGCGCCTTATTTACACTAAGAACAGTTATGATGTTTACTCGTCGACAGCTAAACAATGAATGAAAAAATGAATCCTAAACAATCACTGAAGTACTATTTATAACAATGTTTTAAAACAATTAAAAAATTTTATCGAAAAAATAATAAATTATAGGTTTGCTTGTTTAAAAATTAAATTACAAAAATGATTAGTTAACAATAAAATTAGTTTTTAGACCTAAATTAAATACAATAATTAATATATCTGTAAACTAATGGACATAACTAATAACTGAAAAAATGTTTGAATCAAAGTGCGTGCAATGATAATTTTCATTCTTGTTTCATTTGATTTTGTTTATTGATAATTGAAAAATAACTTTTTGTTCACTTGAGTGACCAGTTGTTTAATATTTTTTTCATTTATTCCGTTAATATAACAATTGTTTGTAGATTTTATTAGTTCGATTTTTTCAAAATTCTAGCAATCGATGTTTCAAGTTTAATGTTAATAAAGGCATTTTGACAACAACACAAGTTTAACTCATGTGATAAAATTTTTTAATCTTACTACAAAAGTTCAGACATACAGATTTGTTCCTTTATAAATAATATAAGTAATTTAAACTATTTTTTTTATCTTAATAATGGTATTTTCAGGTCAAAAAGGGACAAAAATTATATTCAAAAAATACCATGTTTACTGGAAAAAATAGTGCAAATAGATAAAAAAAAACTACGTAAAAATAGGACAAATAACACAGAGTTGGCCAAACTTTAAGTTAAAATATAATTGGAATAAGCAGCTTTTCGCTATAAAATAGAGATAACAAGGAATAAAATAGGCAGAAATTGGGATAAAATAAGCAAAAGTATTCACAAATAGTTTTAAAAAGAACAAAAACTGGTGTAAAAATGTGTTAAACAGGCAAAAATGAGTTAAGAATATGTAAAAAAGTTAATAAATTGGGAGAAGTTTGCGTCGAAATTGGCATTAAATAGATTAAGTGGCTATAATTGGGTTAAATAGTTGAAATAATAAAAAAATTACAAAATTTGATTAAAATATGAATTGACATATACCTCTATTTGCTGTAATAAAGAAAGTTTTAGGCTCAAAATTATCTACAATCTAATTAACAGAGAAAATCGACAAAAACGTCAAAATTCATCATAAATTTTGAATGGCATTTGCCCTTTCTTAGCGGTTATTATGGATTATTCAAGGTCAAATTAAAAAAAATCGGATTCATCGAATGGGTTAATATAAGGTAAAAATCACAAAATTTGATTAAGTTTAAAAGTGGCTTTACGCCGCCCATTCAATATAATAATGTGATTTGTACATTATATAAGTATTTAACCTAATATAATAATTAAGAACAGAAATTTATCTAAGGATAATATAATTAATGGAAGCAAGCGAATGAAAAAAGCAATATGCCATATTCTTGCAAAATGAATTTCATTGATATAGTCAAAATTGAGATGTTAAAATCTGTTTTTAATAATAACCCGAATGGTGTATATCGCATAAGTGGCATCATTCAATAAAACTTTCTATTTGATATTAAGTTACACTTCTCAAGTTTGCAAATTTATAGTTTTTTGTGAGTTATCTACTCATTTAAAAATTTTCAATATCTTACATTTTTTTAATATTGTTTAATTTACTTTTAAGCTCAAATTGAGTTAACAAAACTTGATCTTTTGATTGCTCAATTTATTGGTTTACCCTTTTAGTCTTTCTTTCTATTTCTGTGGCAGTTATACATTAATAAAGTGAGTAAACTTTTGGGGTCTTAGATTATTAACGAAAATTTTTTGCATAATTATGTTTTACATTATTTCGTGCAAGAATATAATTTCATTTTTATAAATTCGTTCATATTACGGTTATCAAAAATAATTTAAAGTTTCTTTACGAATTCTAATAAACGATCAGATTTCGGTAAACACTAAGTTTTGTTTGGCCGCATTTGTTTACCGAAATAAATCATAGCACGTTTCAAATGGATAATGATTCTATCTAATAATTTCGATTTAAAAATTTAATAATTTAATTGTATAATAACCTAAAAACAAATAAAATCAAATAAATAACTTTACCTTAAACAAATATAGATAATATTACAGTAATAATTGTCATAAATTTTTACAAAGATTAAAAGGATATAAATTTAAACCATTATATCAATAAATAAAAATTAGTAGTTTAATATTATTAAAAAACGATACACCGCCGCGTCGCATAAAATTATTTATCAAAAATTAAAATTGTAAAATCTCATAAATGTTATTTTTTATGCCCATAATTTTATAAAGAAATGATTTAACTTTATTAGCAAACTTAGAAATTATTAAACTGTAAGTCAACCTATTTTATAAAATATACAACTAAAATAGAAATAATTTGTTAAAGTTATTGGAAGTCAGATTATATAGACAATTTTTTTGTTTGCTACAAAATTCAGATATAATATTCAAATTTCTTGTATTATTAAATGGATTTTACTGATTGCAAAAATTAATTATAGAATTATAACATATATTCCATAAAGACCAGGGTTTCCCAGAGTGTGCCGGTCTGGAGAAAGCTTACTTTCCACTTTTTAAAAATTTTAGAGGGGGTAGAGTCAAACTACTCGAATTTAAGCGGCAATTTTTCTGCCATCGGACAAAAAAACAAGAAAAAAAATTTCCACCATAAAGATGTCCTTTCTCGTTTTTTAAGAAGGGGGTAAACTTTTTGAGAAATCATAGGTTTAACCCTTTTCAACCCCAACCTGGGACACCCTGCATATTGGCTAATATACAGTAATTTGGCGCTAAAATCGGGTAACATGTGCACAAATCTTTCAAAAACTGGCAAAAAGGATGTAGTTTGCTTAAAAATTAGCATTAATTAGATAAATTTGTGAATAATCGGGTTAAAATACAAAAATTGATAAACAAAATTTAAAGGAATATGCCGATATTTATTGTTAAAAAAGATTTTTGCTTATAAAAGGCCTAAATCTAATCAAAATAAGGAAAACTTGGCAAATTCGTCAGAACTCATCAAAAATTTTGGGAAACATAAGCCGCTTATTGTGATTAAACTTAATTTATTTGAATTGTAAACAGGTCTTCCTGTCTCTCATCATTTATTCTTAAATAAGACACATTATCAAAACTACGAGTCAAGTGGTAAGAGCAAGTAATTTTGCAAGCTTTTCTTATTTTTTTTTTAATGGGTGATTATACCTTTGTGGTCTTCTAGCAGGTGTTCTGCTTTCGACCTTATAACTTTCATCATGAGATATTGGAGCTACAGGTGGAGCGGAATCGTATCATAATACAATGAGTCTAGGTGACTGATTCATCTACGTTTTATAGCTGAAGAAAAACAGACCTAAGTTTAAAGGCTACAGCTGGCATCAGTGGAAAAAAACATCCTGATTGAACAACAAGTTTCTTTTGCAATCTTTTATCACTCGTTTTACGTGCGAGCATTTTTAAATGAGATTTATATTTTCTCAAGCTAATTTTTGTGGTTCGGTTAAGAGGTACTATTTTGAGTCTGTAAGTTCGTTAAAAAAAATTTTTACGAAGACGTGGATCTTTTATTTTTTCGTTAAATCTTTGCTTTTCCATGCACATGTTCAAATTATTTGACATTTTCAGGCGCATGTATTATTGGTTGGATGTTTTAATTGTTTTTTTTCTGGAGTGATACGCGAAAGTAACCGAAAATTTTCTGGTGTTATAGGAGTAAGATCTATTTATATAACCATAGGACGCTTTTCTAGCGTCATTATATGCCTCAACAAAAAAATTGTTATTAAACGGCTAAAATTGCTTTGCTAATTTAACAACTTGTGACCTGTCATGATTGTTTTTCATGAGAAGAAAATATCGCGCGTTAGTACTAAGAGTGCGCATTATTGGACTTTTGTAAAACAGGTTTTGTATCAAAAAAACATAAGTTTTTGTGAAGATTTTTTCTATTACAGGACTATTACTTAGTTCTTGCATTAAATCATCAATAACAATAATATCAGGTAAAATTTGTTCAAGTGCAACCATTACCCTTATCATCACTTTTAGACAGTTTATGTAACGAGTCTGTAACATTACGGTTCATTTCTTTCGAAAATCTAAAGAATTTCCTTTCGAATTCATCAAATACCATTTTTTAACGTAAAATTTTCTACCGCTTTCTATAAACTTTGTACCATTCTAACTATTAGATCGAACACCATCTTTTTTTCCTTGACTTTGAAGTTGCTTACATTGGTTTTGCACCTTTCAATCAAACGTTGACCTTGAAGTTGTTTACAAAGTTTGTGATTATGTCATATTAACGTTGACCTTGAAGTTTTTACAAAGTTTTTGCACCTGATAATCAAACTATGGCCTTGAAATTGTTTTCATGAAAAAAACCTGAAGCGCAGAATATACAGCACCTGCTACTTACTGAGTTTGAAGTTGTTTACAACAAAGATTATGTAAAGCGACTCATTGCGAATCTATTTCTAAAATGTCTAACGGTTTTGTTTTCGCGATTTATGCCGTTGATTTGCTTTGAATTATACAAAATTGGGTCAGTATAACAGAGATAGTCGAGAAATTATTACGGAGTTCAGAATAAATCAATGCAATATTACATTTTTTACTTTTAAATAAATTTTTATTAGAGACTGAAACTTATTTTTTTGACAAATAACTAATTGTTTTCCCTCATTAATGTTTTAAATTATTAATAAATTGTCTTATCTTTATTCGTAAAATAAATTTTTTCTCACATTATACTAGACAGTTATCAAACTTTTATTTATTTGTGTTTATGTAACTTTTCATGAAAATAAAAATATTATATATCTTGCACTGCAAAAATCGATTTCTTCTTATTATTTTATAAGTAATATCGGCAATAATAAGTTTAATGAATTATATTATATACTTACTATTAAAAGTACTATATAAGCACATGTCTAAGTATTAAAATGTACTTTTCGACGTGGTTTAGTTACATCCTTTCACTTTTACTCAAATTTATATTACTACAATCTTAGATTATAAATAAGTGTAGAAAAGATGTCAAAGTTTTTTTTGATTGTCAATTTTTAGTTCCAACAAATTACTAATCCTAATTTCTAAAGAAGCGACGACCTAATTTTTAAATTCTACAGCTCTGTTTTGTTCAGCGACACATAGTTTTGGAACCTCTGATCTTTTGTATTTAACATGAATGCCTGTTTGTAAACATTTTTTTAAAACTTTTTAAAACTTTTAAATTTTTTAAATTCTTTATAATAAAGAGATTTTAGTACGATGGGAGGATTTTTTTAAATTTTTTCAACTATTTTCTAATCTTATGAGCAGCTCTCGTTTGATAATTGTATTTGTTAAGAAAATGTTAGATCACGTTAATTATAAAATAAGTAAGTTTTCATCTATACTATTATTTTTTGTATGTCACAATTATAATAATATTATTAAACTAAACTAAATTCACATTAAAGCAAAAGTCATGATCCACGAAAACTTAGGTGTCGATTTTTTTGTAGATAAAAATATGCATTATTTAGATTATAACTTAACTAAAATTATTTTAATTATCTTAATTGCAATTCCTATTCGATTGTTGTCTTGGAAAGTGTTTTATGCTGTATTTGGCATAAATAATTGAGTATAATTTAATTGAACCTCGCCATCCGCTATTATATTTATACAAATCGCTTTAAATAATATTTACGTCAGACAAACGTTTTAATATATTTTATAAATTCCAAACACTAAACAGAAGGTAATACTCTTAATAAATTAAAACAAGACGGTACGTTTATAACTTCTGACTTTGCTATTTACATTTTTGATAGATTATGGTCGCACGCTTTTTAAATTCGTTCCCACAATAATTTTATATTTTCTGTTATAAGTGAAACATTATGTTAAAAGCAGTTGTAATTAAATCCAAAATCACTTTATTATCGCTTATTAGATGCATTTTCCACTGAGTTTTGACATTTTTGCCGATTTTCCCCTATTTTGACTAGATTTTGCAACCTTTTTGAGGTTAAAAAACCATATTTTTACTCCAAATAGCGGCATATGATACTTAAATTATAAGTCAAATTTGTGTCATTTTAGCCTTGTTTTGCCTATTTCGGAAACTTATTACCATTTTGAGTCTGAAAATCACTATTTTATGGGATAAAACTGCATACGCCACTCAAAGATTTATCTAAATTTTAGTCATTTTTGCCTAAATTTGTATATTTTCATTTCTGTTGTCATTTATTTTCGCTTATAACAGATTTTTCCATTTCAATTGTATTTTAATTTTAATTCAATCGAAGTTAAAAGTAAAAATTTCAACTTTTGCTTTAACTTTCAAAAAGCGAAACAACACTTATTTCCGATAATGAAAATTATATTTGTAAACTGTAATGTTATGTTGAATAGAAGTTTTATCAAATTATAAAGCAAACTAAGTATAATATAATTGGACTGTAGACTACTAAATTTTATACTAATCGTTATATATGACATTAACATCCGATAAACGATTTTATTATATTTTATATATTCCATACAGTTATAAAGAGGGTAATACTCTTTATATATATATTAATAAAAACCAACGAATAAACTTTTAATATTAAAACAAACTCTTTTATTGTTTCCAGAATCCTTTTTAATACATTAATCTAGATAAAAAATTGTATACTCTAAAAGTTTGAAACTCATAAACAAAAAATAAATTATAAACAAAACGCTATGCGATAAAGACAAACTTAAGAGAAAAACTAGATATTGATAGTTAGAGCGAAATAAAATAATTAATTGAAAGATATTATACCATAGGCAATATTAATCAATGCTTTATTAGTTATTTTAATACAGCTCAACAAATTATAATGATTTAATATAGAGTTTTCCATTAAACTTACGTTAGTTATCTATAAGCTAATTTTAAATAATCGCCAAAAATATTGTTAGATTTATAGCTTTTATACCAATTATCATTAAAAATACCAAATAACAGTATTTATAATTGGAACTAAAAGGACTCCTTACTATGTAACTAACGCCTCCAAACTTATTATAACGATTATAAAACGATTTAGCACTTGTTTTTCTCACGATATTTAAAGCCCTGGTAATAAAATAATAATAACTAATGTAAATTGAAATGTAATCGAAATATGTGTATAAAAATATGAAAAATTAATGCAAATCAATTTGAAAAACTAATATGGAAACAACATAAAAATGTGAGTAAATATTATGTTTTTTCTAGAAATAACTGCTGTGTTATTTTTTTGTGGTGCAATCTTATAGCTAAGATAATAAAATATACAGCAAAAAAACATTTTATCACTTTTAACAATAAAATTTCGATTACTTGATTGAAACAATATAATTGTTGCAAAAACAAATTACAAGTAAAATACATTATTTTAGATGACTAGCCATCCCATTAATGCGTAATATAGACGACCAAAAAATTTAAATGAATTAAAGTATAGTTTTGTTTTATGTAATAGGCTTAAAAATGATTTATTTGTTTATTTGTTTTGTTAAAATAAAATATTTAACCGATAAATATTATTGAATCTTATACGTATTTCCTGCGCGATAAACAATGTTCATTTTTACGTTAAAAATAATTTAAGGCATTGTTATGATAAATCAATTAAAATATCATATTTTAATGTAGAAGAGAAACATGTGTTGTTTGTTTTAAATAGAAGCGACTTAGAAAAAGTTTTTAAACAATTCAAATCAACAATTAAATAATATTTAAGCTTTTTACACATACAAAAACAATATTTTCTTTCATATAATGTATTTTGTTCCGTTAATTTTATTGTTGCGGACAGAATGAGAGAGGGAGACACGAAAAAGAATTTTTTATAATATATATTGTGAGGTTTTGAGAATTAAAACTTAAGCACACATCCGGTAAACACTAATTATCACAATTTAACTTGATTATAATGTTTTAAAAGCAAACAAACATTTTATAGTTCAATTTAACTTTTAAAACATTTTTTATTGTCATCGATTGAATTTTATTATAACTCTAATTAAATTTATGTTATTTGAAAAACTTTGTTCATATATGTATTATAGCCATTTGTGTTTTTATGGCTAATCCCAGTTTTATAATAAATAAAGATATTTCACTGACTTCTAATGTTAATAAGAAGATATTTTCATTTTTGATTAGAAATTAATATTTTATTCATAAGTTTTAATAACTTTAGAAAAATTAGTTCTCTATGAATTTAAAGTTTTTGTAACTTTAATATTTTAAGAAAATCTTAATAAATAAAGGTTGACTAATTTAGAAACATTATACTTCATTAAGTAAATTAATGAAATTCAGAGTAAACTCACAATTTTGTTGTCTTAAGTGTTTTGAATTTTAGAGAACAAAATTTAAAAAATTATGTTCAATTATTAAAACAATCTTTGATTCACTAATATGTCGAACGGGAAACATTTAAACTCATTTTTAATTTTAAATTTTAATGTTTTACCAGATTCGCAATACTTTTAATTTAAAAAATTAAACTATAAAAAACGCTAAATATTATTACAGTAATAATTTTTATTAATTTATATTACTAAAATTTAAAACTATAATACAGATTATTAATACTTTTAACCATTAAAAAATAAAAAAGAATATATTGTTGTAAAACTCGAACAATTGTTTTTTGTTGAAATTTTGGCAAGAAAAATGAGATAACTTAATCACTTCAGAATAGAAGTAAATTAAATATTTGGATTCATTCTATATAGCTTTTGCATTGCAAAAAATAACTTTTATTAAAGTTGCCAATAGGTTGGTTTGTAATGGTTAACCAATGGTTTTAACCATTGGATTTAGGTTTGAACTTGTAAGATTTAGGTTCTATAATTGTGTTTTGGATTGGTTTCAAAAAATTAAATTCAACAAAATCATTTTGAAACCATTAAACCATTTACTTAAAAATAGTATAAATAATTTTAGAAAATAATGGTTTCATCTTCTAATTTCGATAAGTTTTCAATTTTAAAAATAACAGGTGATAGTGAATAAGTTTCTAATGTCAAAATACTTATTGGTTATGTTAAATCTTCAATAAAATTAACTTGCAAATATGTAAACTGAATAAAATATTTATTAAATGTTTATGGATTTTTAATGGTTTGGTTTGTTTTCAACAATTATAAATGATTTGGATTGGTTGGGTTTGAGAATTTATGGATGGTATTGGTTTGGAAAATATCAAACCATTGGTATTTTTAATTTTTATAAAATTTTATCTGTATTATATACTAAAAGAATCATTCTCTCTGTCTCTCTCTCTCTCT
>JAQIXJ010002701.1:0-14999 GCA_034700185.1 Phthiracarus laevigatus | reverse complement strand
TTTGAAAAATTGTCATTTAAATCAGATTAGTTTTTGTCACCCCTTCCTCAAATTTTTTTCAATACCAAATATTTTTTTTAAATTTTAAATTTTCATTATAAAATGAACTAAGGAAGAAACATTATACTTTAACATTTAAGTAATTTTTAAAAAATATAAGTACTATTTTTTTCGCCATTATATATACTATTTATAGCGCTATTTTTATATGCCATAAATGCTATTTGACTCTCTAATAATAGCAAAAACATTATTTTTTGCATAATAATAAACATTATTTCATCTATAGAATGCATGTTTTGAAGAAAACATTTCGAGATTTATCTAAAAATTACTTTATTCAAATGCTATCATTATTTTTGGTACGATTGAAAGATACGGTAAAAACTTAATAAACGCAGATTGACGCAAATTCTTGCTTTATGCGGCACTACGTGCTTTTGGCTATTCCAGTATGTTCACTGCAACAAAGTGTTTATCTGATAAAACTTTGCGTATTGTATAACATCCACTTAAGAAAATATGGCTTTAGACAAGTCATAATTAAAGTGAGAGAAATGTTACAAAATAATACACTCTTATATGTTATATAATGCATCGATAATAAACTCAATCACTCCGATTGTATACCATATTACTGAAACTCATAAATGTGTGCTTTTCCCATCATCCATATATTGCATGAAGTTTTTATGCAAACATTGCTTGCCTATGTTGTATTACATATCTTATCCTACGATACCTAATTTAAGTTACAAAATACATTTATTTTATAATAAAAATAATTAAATATTTTGCTGTACTAAAAATTCATAAATTAAATTTTAAGAAAATTAGTAGCATTTCGTAAAGTATAATTTCTTGAGATTAAATGTTAATTAGATTTTATTTTAGCAAAATTACAAAAATCAAAATCAATGAGCTAAGTTGGAATTTTCAATAAAAATTTGTTTTTAGGAAGTTTGTCGCAGTGTGTTCTATAAGGAGTCTAGACACGGACCCTTCCTCTATAAAAATCTGATAAAGTTAACCAATCCCTTACCAAAATTTAGAAATTTTTTCCACTCAAGCTTAGTTAATAAAATACAAATATTTTAATACTCTATTTAATAAAAACAAAAACAAAAAAAATACCTAAAAATTTATTAATTAAATAAAATTTAAATATTAATAAGATTAAATCTCTTTATATAGGCGTAATGAGTTTTGCTTAATAAGTGGACTAATTTTAATCTATAATATAAATAATTTTGAAATTTTTTAAAAAGTTTTTTGCTGAATAGTAAAAAAATTGTAACGTTATTCTGATAAGTTTGACCCATCTTGAGTTTTCAAAAGTGAGACTCCCCAAGACCTTGGCTTGCCACCCGCAAAAATCGAAACTATTAGGTTATCTAACTCTACAAAGTTGCTTTTTGTTAGGTTTTGATCGCTATCTCTTTTTATTTACTATTATTTTTATAATAATTTAGTTTGGTGCTGAAAAGATTAAAAACATAAAAATCTGTCAACTGATGTGTTCTTTTCCACTATAATTTTACTTTATTAATTTTTATCTGAAATAATTTTGCATGAATTATTGTGAAAACAGCATTTAACTCTAAATATCAACATAATAATGTTATCTAATAAGCATATTTAATGATTATTCGAGTTAAATATATTTATCCTAAACAGTAGTATGTGAAAATTAAATATTCCGTTTTAAACTTATTTCTACAAAAGGCTCCTTTCAGTTCAGTATTTCTTTAAAAATCCTCGAACAATGCAAAATATCTTTATTTCGTGAAGGCCTGACGGACAGATTGAGAGAAAAATAGATATCCCAAATCCTCTTCCTCTGCGAAGTCAGATAAAACAAAGAGCTTACAAAAGAATTTTGAGCATTAAAAGATTATTTTATTTAAGATATAATTTGATATAAACACGTATCGTTCGTTGTTCCATTTCTATTTAAGTTGAGCTAAAAATGTGAAAAATATTACCGTAATCTAGGGAACTAATACTTGATAAATAATGTAAAGGACAAAATTCTAATAAAATTCCGCATTGCGTTTTTATTCGGAACCATAAATTGAGACATAAAGAGTCTCTTGATTTTTATATACAAAAAAATGGAATTTTGCAAATAAACCTGCTTTAAATGGAATGAACTTATTTATGATATTAAGTATATTCTTTAAAATAAATATAAATACATGTACTAATTTTCATATGCATCTTGTTTTTTATCAATTATTCTTTAAATATAGATGAATACAAGCCGATTCATCAATATATGAGATTTTAAAAAAATTATTAAGTATAAAATAAATCTGGTCACTCTATGAACTATGCATTTAACTACAGAATAATGTAATATGCAATAATGCAATTCATTTATCAATAAATTGATTTCCATCCTCTTTACGCTCAAAACAGCATTTCAGTTAGTATTGCCATATAAAAAATGAACTTATCGATGATTATTGTAATCAGTTTAGTTAAAGTTGAAGTAAACACTTTTTCAACAATGAGGAGAAACTGCAATTAACTCATTACAAAACACTGAGTCACATTAGCTATCAGTTTGTTAAGTATTATTAGTGAATTATCTCCCGGGAATTCTTACAGTTGTCATTTTAAGCATTAATATTAAATGTCAGGATTTTCCAAGGAGAAGGGGGTTAAAATTTAAAAACGCCCCCAAAACAATAAAACAATACAAACCTTTCTAAAATATAGTATTCTAGTTAATGCGATAACGAAATAAATTTCAATTAATGTTATTTTTAAATCGGTGTTAGCCAAAGGGTTGATATAAAATTATTTTTTACCTCTTAAACTATGGTTACACGATGAAGAAATTTATAATCAAAAGCAAAAGCGCTACGCAAGTAACGGTTTAAGCCGTTAGTTAAATAAGCTATCGAGTTATTTGATGTAACAATCGATTGTAACTAATACGTGATGTACGTCTATTGTGTAGTCACGTAAAGCAAATTTTATTAATAGTTAGTTAAATAAAAAAGCACTGGGAAACAGATACTGTTATTAGTTTGGTTTTCGTTTAATAGCATTAACATATTGAGAGTTTATCATAAAAATACAACAATGAAATATATCATTTGTGTGGTGATTATAATAGCTAGTGATTTTTCATTAAATTTAGTTGACGCTCACGCCGAGTTTCAGATTCCGAAAGAAATAACAATTGGTGAATCGTTCTATGCTAACTGTACCGGTCACTTGCACACCAATGATGCGGTTGCAGATGGATATGAGTTCAGAAAAAATGATGAATTGTTTTATAAATATGGTGAGAAAATTTACAAAGTTTATATAAATCATATTAACATTTATTTTATAAATTATAATATATATAATTGTATTTTATAATATTATAAGCTACGTTAGTGAGGCATCGGGTAAATAGGGATCGGAGAGAGGGAGGAGAATAGAATTATTTAAATATGCATATCTCGTCCAGTGATATTAAGTTTTTGGTAAATTAGTAAACAAATATATTGTGTACAATAGTGAGAATCAATATGGATCAGGTTACGTTTGGAAGTTGATAGGTATAAAAATAATTTTGTTTAAGTTAATTTTAAAATTTTTTCTAACATTGATTAAACAATATTGAAAAGCAAAATTACGTGACGATGCATTTAATTACATTTTTTGAGTGTACGGTAGACTAGCGTTTTATCTTTCAAGTGCATTTCAAATAAGTAAAGATAGCTTAAATGTAAAATACGAGTGTAGCCACTGTAAAGCCATCTATAATTTATGAATCACGCGTTTAATTATTTTCAGCATGAAAAGTTTTTTAAGTGAATCATTTTATAAGAATTTAGTGTATTTTAAAACATAAACATGCAACATTTTTTATCTAAACTTTGCAAAACTTTTTATAATCATTTTTACACTATTTTTTGAAATAAAATCGCATGGTAATCTTTGAATTTTTTAAAATTATTTAGCTGATAAAAATGCCCATAAATTTAATGTGTCTGGCATTAATGAAAACCTAATTGACATTTATAACGACCATCCGGGTTTGGCTAAAATAATCAATGCAACAAAAGATACACCGGGCGAATATGTTTGTTATTTTTTGTGGCACAATACGACTGGTACCTATAACTCTACAAGTGATCCCATCAACGTTAAACTGGCGTCACACGATAACAATAATGCTATCATTGCGTCCCATAATGTATTTAGCTTAGCGTTTATATTAATTTTAATAGTTAAATTATTGCTTTGATCGTATTTTTATTTAATAATTTTGTAATGAGTGCCCCTTATAATGTTATACAAAATTTGTAGAACCCTATGTAAATCGGTTTTTTTTGTTTATGGTATACAACTTCTATATCGTAGACACTATGATCATTTGGTATTTAATAAAACTTTGTTTTTAAAAATTTTTACAATTATGTATATATTACTTTCGCCAAAATTTTTGTTTGAAAAATTATATATGCAGCGTAATAGCTTTTCTGTCACAATTGCTTATAAGGAATGATTAATTATATATTTGATTATTGTATAAACGCAAATATTAAAGTCCATCATTATTCGCTATCTCGGAAACTCTTAACACTTATTATCGTATGATTGATTGAACTATCTTAGCAAGTGGCTTAACTTCATTAAGGGATTAATCATTTAACCACTTAAGTGCAAAAGCACCCATCAATTAAAATGTCTAAAACATAATTAAACTCACATTTGATTAATAAAATATACCGTTAATGTAAGTTTATATCTCGTAAATAATTATAGTAATACAATTTTTTCCGAATTGCATAAAAACTTTAATATGGCAATAATTATTGCGCTACAAGTTTCTTAAATATTTTATTTATTTTTAACTGGTAGACAAGATTAATAATGTGAGAAAGGTAGTTTGATATATTTTCGATATACAAAAATACTTTCCTGTTCTTTTTATATAGTTTTGTGCAAATAATTCATCTGGTTTCATTTCATTAGAAATATTATTCTATTTAAAACCTCTTATCAATTTAATTTTATCTAAATTGTTGTTAATAAGTCTATTCAAAAGCACAAAAAATTTCTTTAATAAAAAATATACAAGAAAATTTTAAAAATAGTGTACAAATGGAAAACTCATACGTTGATTTTGGTAAAAGAGATTCTTTTTTCAACAAAACATAAAGAATACAACTTTTAATAATTAAAACATAATTATTTTTAAAACTTCATTCACGAAACAAAAAAGGATTATTCATACAGAGCTCACTTTTTCTTAGGTTAATGCATAATTTTGTGATAAACTTATTAGTTTATTAGACCGTGATTACAAAGATATCAATTCCCTTAATAAAATAAAACTGCAGACACACATACAGACAGTGACAAAAGTATTAACTCTAATTTTTGGTAAGTGAGCAAAAAAAAATTATATTCTATTTAATATCTAAACAAGTGTATCATATGTCTGATTTAGTAGTCCTAAAATTTTTGGATTAATTATAGATCCGGTGTATTCGGATACCAAAAAATCGGTGTGTGTCCATCCCTTAAAATCTATCAGATAGTCTTCCAGAAGCGTAACTATAATAAATTAAACATACAGATATTCCATAATTTAAAAAAATAATCATTAATAATTCTATTATTTATTACCATTTAATCTACGAATAAGCAGTTGGACATCGCGCACATCCGCAATCCTATCGTTGTCCCCATAAAATAGCGCAATTCTTTCGGAGGTAATCGCACCGATATCGAAAATCGGTAACCGGTAAGTATGATAATGCTTGAAATTTTTTTCTGGTGATCCATAATCGAAATAAACAAAATCACCGTAACTCACAATTTGACCGAAATGTACGAAACACAAGGTCGATGAGACGTCCATCGCCGAGACATAAGCGCCAGCCCTTGTCTGTATATATGTAAAATTTCGATTTATTTTAATTAAAAGTTGCTACTTGTACATGAGATGATAGGCTTATGTAAAGTGCTTCGACTTATAATATAGATAAGAGCATTTAATGTTTGCCGCTGGTTAGCATTAATGAAGAGTAAGAATCAATGACTCATCTTTATTACACTGGAGTGGTTAAGATTACTACAGCAAAAATTTTACACAAAAATATCGATTTATGTAATTTAATGAAATTTTTTGAACATATAATTTTTAAACCTCAAGCCCTCGAAACCGCAATAAAATATACCTGCTTTTGGCTTTTAGTTTTGTAGTGATCATTACCTCATGTACCCATAGATTATTAACAGGGAAGTGAAAATAATTAATTAAAGATTGAACAAAACTGTTATAATTTCTATTTAAAACGAGTTAATAAACGGATTTAGACCTAAACTAAAGAAATTTAAGTAATCAAATTGAACGATTTTTGCATTTTTAAACACTAATCAATTTTTGGCTATTTATTATTAAATAATGAATAACTTTATATATTTTGTTAAAGGTAAATCTATCGATGATTGTTAATTATTAAATAACAATCAGGAAATATTAAAACAAACAATATCAAGTGTGTTTTCAATTTTCATTTTTTTGCTGATAATTTTCAAAGATACAGCAGTTTATTGCAACTATAAATATAAGTTTACCAACAATAACTTGATGCAATGGATATCTCTTGGGCTATAACTCATTTTGGTATTTAAATTATAAAAAAGTTTTTAAAAAAATTTCCGAACGATATTGTAAATTTTATCTAACAATTAATGAACATCTTTGCACATTTTTCTAAAGATTTTTTACTCCACTAATTATTACCATATTAATATTTGGAGACTGAGATGCAGCGCAAATATTAGCAGTACCGCTGTCAGGACATAATAAATTAATTATTGAGTTTCCATTCGAAGCGAAGCCAACTGGAAGTGGAATGTTTCTAATTTTTCCGATAATAAAACACAACCGAAAAATATCTTTGATTAAAATCAGAATAGACAAAAACGTTTAATAAAAAATTACCTAAATAGGTGCGCAAACATTCGAGTCAATATTTTGAATTGTTCATCGGCATAGTTAAAGTAAACCACAGGTGCCAGAGCTACAAATAAATTTAACAACTTAGAATATTCTGGTCGCGCGGATAATAGCGCAAACATTTGTGTGGTTCCCTGTGAATGGCCGATATATGCCAGTGATTCTAAATCAATGATAATTTTACTTAATTTATATTCAACAAGAAATTAAAATCAAATGTATTACTCCGACTAGTTATCGATAATATGTAAGTTAAATATGCTGGTATATCATTGAAAGCCATTTGTTGAAACGAGTATTCCCAAAATTGTTGAGCTAAGTAATCAAAAAACGAAGAGTTTTAATAGAAACAATACTATCAATTAATCATTTTATTTCCAACTTATTTTGTAGAATAATGAATTTTACTACTTTTATAATTAAATTTTCGCATTTAAAGAAAATTTTTTTCGGTTCGAAAGTAAATCTGGTGTTTTGTACTCACATATAGTGGGTATGACTAAGTTAACATTCGAATAACTAGTTCCTCTGCTATTTCCTAACCAAACATCGTATCCACACGACGATAAAACGAAAGCCAGTGTTCGTCCTATCGAATGGTTCAGGTTCGTGGCAAACATGTCGCACCTGTTGATAATCGTACCGCCATTCTCTGTATAAATTCCGCTCGAATTAATGAAACCTAGAAAATGTCATTCACATTTCAATTTCTAAGATTCATAAAATTAGTTTAATTTTCTTATTGAATGCCTTCAGAGTTCACGAGAAAATTAGCTGCAGATCCGGTTATGCCGTGTTGTAAGAATACTGGTCGTAAACTTTTTCTAGTCATATATGGATTGATAATTCTGTACGATGTTAGCACGTATTTGTCTTCAGTTACGATTCTATGAGTTTCGTAATCAAAGCCTCGCGAAGCTATAAATTCTGGCTGTAAATACGATTTTCAAGATAATCTTTAAAATGATTTCGGAAAATTAAAAATCTTAAAATTACGAACAATTGTTCTGCCGACATCAACATCAGCGTTATTAATAATGATTAAGCCGCTAAAAACTAAAATTAGTAAATATAGTAACATTTTGCATCTAGTTTACTCTCACTTATTACTGTAAGTGCTAATTAGTAAAAATTCATAAATAACTAACATAATTCATTTACCATAAATTAATTTTTTTTAAATGCAAATAAAATTTAAAACCACACCATAAAATTCTTATTTAATTTTTATTTAACATAAAGAAAAATATAAGTGACGCGAGAGAGATAGAGAGAGAGAGAGGCTTCCTTTTTGATCAATTGTCACCATTATATTTGGTTTTAGTGCATATTTTTATCCCAAAATTTAACCCAAAATCTTTTCAGCCCATAGTTAAATCAAAACGTGACCTTTTTATTTACTTAATCAAAAATCGAAAATTCAGAGATAAAGTAGAGGTAATATATCTATATATATATATACCGTATTTTACGGACTATTGCCCTGGGGCCATACAAGAAAAAATGAGAAAATATTTAAAGCATTTACTATGCGGACTATACATGAGTAGCGGGCTATACAAAGAATTATTTCAAAAAATTTTCATAAATTTAATTACGATATTAAAAACCTTTAAACTCTATTATTGCATTATATTAAATTTTTGACCTAACTCTTTCTCGATGTATTGTTATCAATTTTGCTCTCAAAAATAAGAAAATTATCAAGTAAATGTGGAATAGAATATAACTTTTTATAATATTCGGGACATAACGGAATAGATAAGGAAGAAAAAATTTTTACGTGACTTTTCTTGATCGGATTGCAACATCAAATGTTACTTTCAACTATTTAATGTGTATTTAATGCAAATTTGGGTAAATAAGTCCATCAATAAAATTATTTGTATTACCAAATTCAAAATCGTTTATTTAAATCAAATAATCATTTGTACATTCTCTGTATTAGACACGACAAATTTTTTTGTGCAATTAATGCATAAATATTTATTTAATGGATTCTTTATTAAAGAGATAATAAGAAATATTTTTCAATGCTAAAAACACAACTCGAAAATATAAAACCGATAAATAATATGCAAAAAACTCCAATTAAACGAGTTAACGATAGTCGTATGAATAAATATCCAAAATTATTGACGTTATTATTAGTATTAGCGGCCGCTTCTACCATCCATTGATTGTAAATTCCACTTTCAATAAATCGAACAATTCTTTGGAAAAATATTAAATTAGTTGCAAAATCAGGCTATTTTATTTAGTTTTTATTTAACCCTTAGTATTTCCTTGTTTGACATAATTTATTGATATCAAATAATAAGTAATGATTTTCAAAAAATTAAAATGTCAAGTAAATGTAATAGAAACAAAGTAAACAAAACGAAAGCAGATAATTACAGAAATTTAATAAACAGCACGATGAAAATTAAATATTAAATTAATATCTGATTTTAATTAAATTTTCGAGTCGTAGGAGAGAGTATCTTGAATGGTATTTAATTGATAGAACTAGGCATTCGAAAATCGTTAGAAAAATTAGAGCTAAATCATTTAATAGTCGTTAGAAAAAAGTTCCAAAATCGTTAAGAAAATTTTTAAAATATGTAGATAATAAATTAATTTAAAAATAATTTATGGTTATCTAAATCCTAAAAAGATAATCATTGGAAACTTTCTGTCATATTAAAAACTTTTTATTTTTAATTGAACTCTTAACTAATATTAACTAGTGAACTTAATTATATTTTTAATAGAAATTCACTTATTTTGAATAAAATAGACTCGTACTTTCATCAAACAAGTTTATTAAGTTTTAAATGGGAATAGTTTTACATTATTTATTATTATTTATATTATTTTTGTGAATTTTAGGCTAATTTTTTTAAAATCACAAGATATATTTTAAATAGTTAGCTATGTATAAAATTGTTAGTTTCTTTAGAATCTTGAAAAATTTTGAAATCGTTTTAAGATCTACATCTGATTCGAATTAAGTAATACTTTTGAAAAAGTGAATCCTTATTTAACGATTTTCAAATCCATAGTCAGAACATAAAAACATGGAAATTTTTTGCATCAATTATTCCAAATGTATTTATTGGATACCTTAATCTGGAGAGACCCATAAATCAACAGTTTATTAGTTTTTGGTCCCCTAAACTAGACCCTACCAAAATAAAAAAATATAATTAGAAAAAGAGACTAACAATTGATTTAATTTGTATTCCAGTTCAATATTGTGTGGCGACAACAGAAATGAATATGGAGTGGTTATCAAACCATACTTCGATATATAGAATTTATTTTCCAAGCCTTGAAATATATAATCCAATCTTGATTTATCCAACACTAATACATAATCGGAGCTGATCTTCGTTAACACGTCATTCGCTACGATGTATGACGAGTTGTCAAAATTAATATCTTCCATTATTACTAATCGCTTGCTGAAATCCAATGACATTTCAAATAAATTCTTATTCTTCTGGATAAACTTATTAAAATACGACTGACTATCGGTTATTATTCGCAAATGTTTATCGTTGAACAGTTGCTCGAACGTATCGATCACCCCATTCGGTAAACTTCGTATGAAAAAGCCGAGCAAAACGCCCGAAAATGCGGCCAACAAAACACTGCACGATAATAGCCATACAGTTAACATAATTTTAAGATGCATTGATTTCAACGAGTTCTTATAATCCATTTTTGGAAATGGTTCGGAAAGTAATACCGCTAAATATCGCCAAAATGTGTTGAAATAATTCGCGAACGATTTTTCCAAAAATGATTTATAAATCGAAATTAAAAGAGTGGCGGCTAAGATCGAAAGCCACGAATAGTTATCGAAACTGTGGACGAATGTGAAAATCGGATACTGATCGGGCTTTATGGACGACAAAATATGGTTCTCGTAACGGATGCCGAGCGATCGCGTTAACTTTATTTTGTAACCGTTCGTTCGCATTATTTCCGCGTAAATTTGCGAAATCGGATACAATCCGATATCTAATTTGTTTTCGTCGAATAGTGATTGAACAGTAGCGTTGATTCGCACTGTTTCTTTTACCCTAAACAAACTATAGATTCGTTCATTTATTTTATTCGCATTATTTATTGAATCAACAAACGTATACCAACCTGTATCCGTGTTTAATTGAAAACTCTGCGACTATTTTCATTAATGGACCACAAATTTCATTCGCATTATGAATAACAAATGGTAAACAATTGTATGGTAAAATTTTTAATGTATTCATAAAACTGTTGCTACCATTTTGTTGATTAAACATGTAGTTTTCTTCGCTAATATCAAAACATAAATTTTTCTTCATTTTCATTTTTTAATTTAAAATTTTTTTGAACGTAAACCTAAAAATTTTAAGGTTCACTTTCATAGAAACAAAGGACTAAATTGACTAGTTATACTTATAAGCTTACTTGAGTTTAACTGTTTTTAGCATAAATCAATAAATATATTATGGTTAGTAAACGTTAAACGGTTTTGGCAAGTATGTTAATATTTACAAAACCATAAAAATGTTAATATTTATATAATTATAATAACACTAAAAAGTAATTGTAAGTCATAAATCGTGCTGCAATAAAAAGTTTTTTAGATACAAATCTTAATTATGGCAATAATATTCCATGAATTTGATTTTAATTTTTTTAAATAGTCGCTATTAAAAATGCCTGATGTACAGAGAAACATGAGAAATGGCTATATAAATTGACTAGTTTTCATGCGCGGGAAATATTTTTTCGAAAAAAAGAATAACTCAAGAATTTATTAAAAATTATACAAACCTCAATAGTTATCTAGCAAGCGGTTTCGGTTATTTTTGAATGATGATCAATGTTCTACTTTAGAATTGTCTAATTCTGAATAACGTATTAATATTAACTGTATTGAAAATACAAAATTTTAGAAAAATAATGAAAAATCTGTTCTAAAATGAGGTAATTTACTCAAATAGAGTGCAAATATCGGGAATATTTACCGAAGTAAATGTCGATGTCTGTGAAAGCTTTGTTTTAGTCTCAATTACATTTATTTAGATGTTTATAAGGTTTCGGTTCCATGAAATCGATTCGCTTCTAAATATGTTTTATTTAATTTGCAAAGCGATATCCATTAGTTGATTGAATTAATCTCTTTAATACCAGAAATAAGATATTGGTAAACAATTTAGTCTCCGACACACACTTGCGACATGCATTGAATTTTATTTAATTTAAATAGGAAAATATCATTTTATCCGAGTATTTAAAATAAAATAAAAAAGTTTTACAACACCAGATGATTACAACGTAAATGAAAAATTTTAATTTCTTATACAGTAATTGATTATTATTTCGTTTATTTTAATTCTTCGGCGGATTATTATTCTGATCAAACTGGTTCGAATAATCAATTTCAATGGGTTTTGGCGATTTCTGGGAGCGTTGCGAGTGACCAGTAGAATACCCTGATCGGTGATCAGTACGCGATTCATGATCGGGAACATACTGGTCATTATTGTAGCCTAACTTCGACACAGACCTATATGTCGAGTCTTTGTCCGGATCGTAATCCTCGATCTCGATTTCCTGTGGTGGTTCTTCTTTTTCAATAATCTAATCAAATAATTGAATGGATATTTTTTGCAAAAACAACTACCGTAGCAATCTTTAAAGTGTTACCTCAGTTCGCGTACAATTACACGAAAGCGTTGAGCACATAAATAAGTTAAAGCACCACATTAGCAGTAATAGTACCGCCAATAGTATGGCTAAGTTGATTAACCACGGAAACTGCCATACTGTACATTCTTCAATACTTTTGAGCACTAAATGGCGTTATATATTTTATTAATAATAAGCTAAATAAAAGCTTGAATTTTAATATCATACACGCTTCGTCGTCTCTCTCCATAACGAACACTGTGGTTGACGCCGATAATTGGGAGTAACCGTCGAGTACAACATTTTGCGATTTAAGGGACTCATCGTCGCACGAAGGCTCGTGGCAGCCGTCTCGACACAGTACAGCGTCGCACTGAATATGCATTTTTCGATTGCCATTCGGAAACTTAAACATTTCCATTATAACGGCATCTGCAACGTTGCTAGCGTTATATGAAAACGGCGAGATAAGTCGCGTTTTCGTTGGGCAACCATAGTTGTCAATTAGCGACACGTGTTCGGTGTGGTCGGCGAACGCAAAACAATTTTTAATGCGCAGTATAGTTGTTCCTTAAAAACATAAATTTTTTTCGTTTAAAAATTTTACTTATTTTTTCAATTGTTGGTGCCGTGCATACTGTCGGGCGGCGTAATTTCGGCGCGCAATAAGTATGGTTTGCTGTATATCACGCGAGATAATTGTTGTCCATTAGTATCGGCCAATTTTATGGTTACCCGGTATGTGCCGCCTCTATAAAAATGCATCAATGTTCTTAAACAATGTTTTTTACGGATGTTTGTTCGTTACGGTGTATTCACCTCACATTATTGTAACCGGATTTAGCGCACGTTAGAAAATAATACTTATCGTCCATTAATTCGAGCGAATTATGCGCTCTAACCGCTACGGAGATCGATTGTTCATCCTTTTAAAAGAAGGCAATTAATTCTCGTCAGAATAAGTTTTAAATTACTTTTCGCACTCGTTTACCTCGTACATACTCACGCCACAGTAATCTTCATCATTTTCTGTGGCTAATAGGCTTATTTTAAGCGTTGTTTTAAAACCTCCATCACCAACCGTAATACAGGGCGGATTTTGATGGCCACGAGCGTGTATCGCGCCATAAAACGGTTGCAATTTCACAACTGTTACGTACATCACTCCGCGATCGCATCGTGCCGTTACTGATGGACTAAATTCGTCATTTATTACGTTAAATTGCTTGCATACCTAACAGTTTGCGATAAGTTATTTAATGATGGACTAAAAGTGCCATTCAAAATGGTTATACCCCTTTAATTATGGTTCAGTTCATTTAAGCAATCATTAAAAAAGTTTGTTTAGTGAAAATAGAATAATTTTTTCTCTACGCATTTGCCAATTATAGCATTATCGCTTTTTGGTAAATTGGAATCTTATTAATTTTATGTAAATAAAAAACTAGTTTTATAAACGTGGGTTTTGGTTATGATACACAACTGCTAACGTAATATGTTTACGTTTATAGTACTAATCTTTTGACTACAAATTAAAATATAATTATGTATATTATATTGCACATTATCCCTCTAACTACTAATTTATGTTTATGGTAATTGTAATAGATATGTAAATCAATTTTTTTAAACTAATTTTTTACTAATCACACAAAAACAAATTTTAAATTTATCGGTATTTAATAATTATATATATATTTATTAAAAAATAATTACAAAATAATTATTAAATTCCGATATCTTTAATATTTGAACAAAATAATTTAACTCTAATTACTGGTATAAATTTGTGAAAAAGGATAGCAGTTTTACAAATTTCTTTCTCTTTTATCTAATTTATTTACACATTTTTAGGATATTTGAAGAAACTCAAAGATCTTCAATACGAAAAATATTAAATGATGGAAATATTGTTAGGTATATTATTAATTATTTTTATAAATGATAAATATATATATACTTACAGCAAATTGTGCAAAAACCCATAAATATATGAAAAGTAAATGTAAGTTAATAGACAAAAAAGTTTTACACCAAAAATACATTTAAAATTTTTTAAATAAATTTTATGTATTATTGAAAAACTAAGCTTAGTTAAAAAACAAATAATAAAATAAATTAAAATTCAAATAATGAATATTTCTACGCTATATTTTTCACTATTATTTTCGAAAAAGCCACTCATTAGTCACACAATAATAAAACTTTCGCAGTCTCCAGTCAATCTCAAAGAAACGTTAAACTAATTTATAAAAGTCGACAGCCAAAGATTTCATTCATTATCACAGCCAGCTAAACATAAACTAATTTTAGAATTACAAAAAAATGATAGTAGAATCAAACGTTTGGATCC
>JAQIXJ010002700.1:0-15000 GCA_034700185.1 Phthiracarus laevigatus | reverse complement strand
CTCAAATATTACCATAAAAAATATATTCCAAATAATGAAATAAAAAAAATTGTCCACTAAAGCTATATATTAGTATGCAATGAGGCGCAACTTGAATGATCGGCCCTCTTTTAGTGCATCGATTGTACTCAATGGTCATGAAACCTATCATTAGTCAGTCAAAACTGTAGAACATTGAGAACATTGCCACTATTTCTATCAGTGGACTCACCTCTTTTTTTAAGAACAACGTTATCTTTTAGATTTTTTGGCTTTATCTCAAAACCGTGACCCTCTTGAAAAGAGGAAGGCGAACGAAACATTTAAATAACTTTCAATTTTAAAATTTACATAAAGCTTTAAAAGATTTTTAACGAAAACTTATAATTAAAGTATCTCCGCAATGAATTTGAAATTTTTACTTCAAGTTTTTCTGTTTGTTTGAGACCATTGCCACTATTTATTTTTTTTGAAAAACATTTCTGATAAATTATTTTTTGCACAGTACACATGAACTGCGTCTAATTTGTGAGAATGGAAATATTACATTATAAATTTAAAATTTTCTTAAAGTTTTTAAAATGGTTTCATTACGAAATACGATATAAATATACCTGACTTTAAATTACCGAAATAATAAATAAACATTGCATATTTATAGCAACAACAAAACACTAATTTTGACCAAACCCTAACTTATGGTAATATACTGCTACTGTAGCTGTACGTCTCAAATAATCAATAAACAACAATATATATCTTTTTACAGCGAATACGATAAATAATTCTTAATTTTTTTTTGTATTTTTTCTCATTGTCTTTTATAATTATTACTTTAAAATGTCATGTTTAACATTCATAAATTTATTAATTGTAGTTTTTGATTAATTTTCGCATAAATTTTATTTGGTAATACAGGAGGAAAAGAAGAAATTTCAGTAAACAAGCCACAGAAATATTAAATGAATATTTTTATTCGCACCTGAGTAACCCATACCCGAGTGAAGAAGCTAAAGAAGAATTAGCGAGAAAGTGTAGTATTACTGTATCTCAAGTATGACCAATAATTCATTATAATTGAAATTTAACGTACAAATCTTGTTTACGCGATTATTGGCGTTAAAGCCATGATTAATGCTCAAATTTTTATTATTTAGGTATCAAATTGGTTCGGAAATAAAAGAATTAGGTATAAGAAAAATATCGGAAAAGCTCAAGAAGAAGCAAATCTATATGCAGCGAAAAAAGCAGGTAAGAAATAACCATTGCTTTGTTTTATTTTGCTAAAATAAAAGTTTTTGTATTATCGAAAGAAATTGTGCGATAATAACTAATATTTTGAAAGCGTGCAAAAGTTTTGTTGTTATGCCTGTATTATGTTATGCTTGATCAATATGGCAAATACCAGTAGTGACCTTCTCTTGAGTTATGTCCTTGTAATCTTTGTCAATCATCCTCAGTTTTCCAAACACGCTGTTTTATTATTATTTCATATATTACTTGTGACATCAATCACACACTTTGTTTATATTTTGAAAGCATAACTTTTTTAAACATGTCTGTGTGTGTGTGTGTGTGTGTTGTGTGTGTGTGTGTGTGTGTACTGCGAGCTAAAAAATATTCAATTAAACTGAAGAGAGCATAGAAAATTAATAATATTATTAATAATAACGATAATAATAAAGGAGAGTTGAAAATAAAATAGTGTGCTAAAAAGTTAGTGATGGAGATTTGGTGTTTAGCCATAAATAATGTTTTGTTGCGCGTAGTGATGCACACTTGCCATATCAGTGTGGGACTGATTCTGCTGCTACAGTACCGAACGAACGCCTTTCATAATCCCAATTTTCCATTAAGAGCAATCTAACGCTATAAACACTATATGCCTGGTATGCAGTATTTGCCTTCTCGTTTGCTTTGTAATTTGGACTTAGAGCACAGTCTGGATTGAAAAGATAAAACGGAGTCTATTTTATGTTACGAAGAAATCTCATTGCAGTATAGCAGCTATAGGGCTAAAGAGGATCACATTTACAAACACATTCACACATAACACAACATCATATTATATTCAATGCGTTTGCATCTTTGCCTTTGTTTTCAGCTGTTTCCTCTCAGTTTGTGGCGAATCTCTTTAATTCAAGGCAAAAACAAATATTGCATTGAATAGACTGACGTACTTGTGGGACATACTGCTACTTGTATGATAACTAACTATTGCTATTGTAAATTGTGAATTTACTTTTACCAATGTCATCATTTATGATCATTTTTCTAAATGCATTTTATAATAAATTTTTATAACAATAATCTTATAGCTTATACCTTGTGGTATGTGTGAGTAGTTGCGTATTGACTATGAAAGTAGAGAATGTATTGTACTGTAGTTTCCACTACTTTGTTGGCCATTTGCGATACGCGGCATTTAACATACAGTATACAGTACTGTACAACACTTGCTCATATATTCTCATATTCTCTTAAATTCTGATATTCTGATATTCTATGCATTTCACTTTATTCTGTTATAGCAATACTAAATTTCGCATATACACTACATTTCAATACGCTCTGCTCTCAATATTTACATTTCATAATAAATATGTGTTTAGCATTTAAATTAGAGTATTAAAGCAGTGAAAGAAAAAGTTTATATATTTCTTGAATTTTATCTTTGAATGTCGTGAATAGAATTTGTAGCGATTGTCATCTAAAATGAATGTACGCTTTTTTACAATTTAATCTATAATTTGATCATAACTTTACTTTTAAGAGAAAATCTTCATTTTCTTAATACTAGTACACAGTTGTCTGAAATTTATTCGCGAATGTTTTATATCCACTATTATTCGAGTGAAGGCCATATCCATATATATGTGAATTGTTTCTATTATTTTTATTTACTATATCTAAGTATTTTAGTTACTTTGGAAAATGAGTCTACGAGTTGCTACTAGTGTTGGTTTAGGTTTGTTTGCGATAGTATTGTCTGGCAAACCAATGCCCGCTTACATAAACCAAAATGCAATTTCTGGTGCATCACTTCTACAACCATTTGGTTATCGTCTTAACTCGTTTTAGTAATAGTCCACATATTCAGCTCTAGTCTGTCTCATTTATCTCCGCTTCACTGACATTTAGAAATGGACTCGCATTAATACATCAAACCTTTTGACACTTAAGATGGGGCACTGCTTTTCCAGATATTACACTCAACTCCAATCTATTCTATCTCCAACTAAACATTCTTTTATTTTTTATATATTACTTATATAAAAAGCTGTCCCTTTTTATTATAAGATTTCTTCATTTCTTAAAGTCTACTTTCAGTAATTACTTTATTCATTTTTTCTATACGTTTTATTTAACCGGTTTTATTTTTCCCCAATAGTATAGATTTTATAGATTTATTTATACGAATCGATAGATTTTCATCTAATTATTCTTTATTTATATGAATTTATCAATGCATGAAAGTTACATTTTTGACTATATTTTGGTTATATTTAGCATAAATTGGCAAATTATTCAAACATCAATTTATGTTCATTTTTTGGTAAAATATTTAAATACTGTAAGATTGCGTTAAAGGATTTGTTTTTAGTGAAAAGGGTAGTAACACAATGTTTCTTTACTCTATAATTGGATTCTTTTGCCATTACAAAAGCATTCATTGTTTGGTGGAAAATAAAGAATAAAAAGTTTGTACGACGTTTGCAGAAAAGTTTGATGTGAATGCTTACAGTGTAATGCAAACATTTGGGCACAAACCGCAAGCTCAGCATAAATAATGTTTTGCTGAAATGCCCACCGCTTCACTTACTTGCAGCTTAAGTTTAGTAAGTTTAAGGAGCAGAGCTCGGCTGGAATTTAAACGAAAAGAAAACTTTGTCCTTTGCTATAAGACGCGAAAGTTAGTCTGGCGAAAGGGCGAACCAACCGTGTAGTTATTATATATATTGAGGTCACACACCAAAAATAATTTTACAGTTATAGTGAAAAAATCTTCGAAGCAGAAACCATTTTGGGATCACTACATTGCTACTTTAGCTACGCTCTCTCTCTCACTCTCTCTCGCACTCTCATCGCTCGTTCTTTCGCTTTATTTCCTTTTTCACTCTCTTCTCTCATTCTACTGCTTTCTGCTTTCCCTTAGGCTTGTAAAAATTTATTTTTATTTTTTCCCTCAAATCCCCCTTTTCTTGTGCTTCTTCTTCTCCTCTCTTTCTTTTTGCTTATACATCATGCATAGGTCATGAAAAGTTATGAATATAAATTTATAGAAAGTTCTGTAGTATAGATGATAAAAATGAAAAGTAGTTGTTTTAATATTTAGTAATGTTTCTATAAGAGCTATAGCTATACTATACAGTATATACGAATATGTATATCTATATTATATTTATAATATTTATAAATTTAGAATGAGAGCTGATTGCCGGTTGTATTTTAAATTTTTTATAGCCGGTGCGTCCCCATACGGTTTAACGCCATCATCTCAGGGCTCCGGAAATATAATGAGTCCGCCACCACCACCAGGTAGCTCACAAGATGGATGGTCTATGAATGGTGACTTTGGAGGTCAGGTAAGACTGTGATCACGTCACCGCGCAATTAATACATTCAAACTACAGTACTGTTCGAAACAACCGATATCTGTATTACCCGTAGTATTATAGTTTTAGCGGTAGTTTTTTGTTAGTTTTCATTCCATATTATTTCTCTTTACATGACAAACACACAAACACATTAACATAACGCAAACTCCGCTTCTCTCTCACACACACTCTCTAAGTGCATGGCGTTGTCTTTGTTTTTTAGTTGTTAATTTGGCTTTTGTTTGATTCCTCTCATCTCTCACATCTTTTACTTTTTTTGGCACTGCGCTCTCCCTCGAGATTTTTGTTGCCTTTCAAAGTTACTTTTATGTTTGAATTGTCCTCTCTCTCCCTCTTTTCCCTCTCTATCTCATTCTTTATCATTCTGTTCCCCTAGTACTGTATGTGCTATATATATTTATGTATTTGCTGGCAATCGCTAATAGTTTCCTAATCGTATTGTCCAGTTGTGAAGGGAGCGCAAAAAAAGTTATCTTAATTGGAAGGCGAGAGAATGTGAGTGAATGAGTGAGTGAGTGGCGGCTACTGCCCAGTTGTTTTCATCACTTACCATCATTAATGATCATAATGGCTAAACATATAGTGATTCCAATCACTGTTCTAACGAAATTGTTAATTAGGTAATATTTTGGCTCTCATTATTAAATTCCAGTTTAATTAATTTTATTATAAAATTTCAGTTAACAATTATTAAGTTATTACAGTAAGAGTAATTCGAGTTTTCTAAATTATGGTTTAATGAGATTAACTGAAAACAAAATAAACAAAATTAATATATTTTGAATATCACAGCATATATTATTAATGTATAAGTAAAGGGTGATGTTTCGGTGCATTTGGTTCTATTACATTCTAAATTCCTTGGGTTTTATTTTCGAAATGCTTATGTCAGCTTTTAGGCTTATTTAACTTTTGTCTCTTTAAGGAAACAGAGATAATCTAATTTTCTTTTTTAGTGATGCGAAAATTATTTAGTCGTTTTCTTTCCCGCTAGCAAAGCAAAAAACTAATCTTGTTTTGATAAAATACAATACATTAAGTTACTAATCATTTACTTATCATTATCCAGCATTTTGTCTTTCTTAAGAATTTTCGCTAATTATTACAATATCTTTTTTGTTTGTAATTTTTTCTTCTTGATATGCAATTTACTTGCGATAGTGTTTTTGATTTGAATTTAGTTTTTTTTTTTCGTTAAGATTTATGACCGAGACTTTGACAAAATAATAATCCCTATATATGTCGTGTAAAATAAATTATAAAATAAATAAATAACGAAACGTTTAATTTTCGACATTCAATGATTGTTTTTGTTGTTTGCTTCGAATTAGAAATTTTTAATGTTGATTTGGAAATACAGAAATCTATTTATTGAGATATTTTAATTATCCGAAGTTTTTTACAAAAATTTTATTACTCTAATAGATTGCATATCTCTTTTATATAAAATTTATTAGGATAACGTAAGTTAACTGTAAATAAAATTAATTAAATATTGATTTCATGTAACATATAATTCACATATTCTTTATGAAGTCCATATAAATGCATTAATGAAATATTTTTATTACTTCAAAATTAATCTTACTTTAAATCTTCTCATTTTTTGTTATTTTCGTTAGAATTATATTTCAAATAAAATAGTTGACATATTATCTTAGTTTGGGTTAATTTTATTACAAAAAAAACAAATCTGCTTAAATGTCATCGGCGAACAGTATTGTAATTATGTATTAAAAAATTGTGAGTGTATTATCACAATCAATATGTTTATTTATAACTATATTTTCAGGCTCATAGGCACGGAGGCTATTCCTCAGATGGTTCTTCGGGAGGCATGTATGATCCCGGCATGCATCAGGTTTCACCTCTCTGATCCATCAAGCATTTTATATCATGATAAATGATAAAATACAGTTTTCATAAGGCTTTCAGAGGTAGGAATCTATCAACACATGTAAACTTCTAGTTCCTAGTATTATAATAGTTGCCAAAACTAATAATGAGTGTGCTATTCGTTTTTCATTTCATTCTTTCCATTCGTTTTTCTTGATTAAACAAAAGTTAAGAATAAACAGTTTAATTTTTAACAACAAAATTCAGTTGAAATAAATAAAATTTTTTGAATTTGAATTCATAAAAATCCATCGATCGTCCATTAAAATTTGTTGTAATAAAATTTGAATTATCCCTCATAATTTTTATTTAACGATTTATTTAATAATAATTGAACTAATTATTTTCAATTAGAAACTCGAATTCGCATTGAATGTGTGCAAACATTTCGCAATTTCGTGTATAAAGTAAACACCTGATGCGTTCTTTCAGTGCAAACAACTAGAATTATTAGCGATTAAATAAAATTTGAGACAAGTCGCTGCTCAAACAGTTTTTGTTATGTTTTTTCTTGGATTCGGTATTAATATGGCATGAAAGAAATAAAATCGTTTAGGGAATGGTTAGCAGCCTCGAAATATAAATTTTGTTGCTGTCAAATTGACCAAAATGTCATTTAATACGTGTTTTCCATACATTATACACTTAAATGCTATATGATATTTAACTTTAATACATTTCAGCGCACATTTACTTTTCTTTTCTTTCTGTTTAATGCGATATCGTATTAAATGGTCGAATGCCACAACTTTTCCACATTAAACATTTAACGTATTCTCTTTTAAATGGTGATAATTTGATGTTAAACTATATCTATTATAACATTTAAATGAAGTTAACAAGCAATCTATTGTTTTAAACATCCAAATTGTTGCAATAAATCCATTGTCTTACTTTTTTTTTGCTGAAGAGATACTAATTTGCTTACAAGTTTTATCTATTTAATTGATTATAAATCCCATAAGTATTAAAATCAAATATTAGACAGTTTGTGTGCTTTTTCGCAATGCGTGAGCAAATCTTTGAGTATAATAATACAAATTTTTGATGCAAAGGTTTTACTATATTTTGAATAATTTATACATTTGAACAGAAGATAAGGTGCTTTTGCCTAAAATTGTTGGTTTTGTCTATTTTATTATGTATGTAAATTCAAAGATCTGGCACGCCTAAAGTTCTGTCGATAATGTCTAGTTTGGCGGAGTCGTAAGCCAAAGCGTGAAAATCTAGTGATTTTTTGGCCATTCATGTGCACCACTAATGCTCTGCATGCAATGCTCTAAATGCAGAAATTCTGTATACATCTATTTTATTATTAGTGGACTTTGCAAATTTTAATTCAAACTAGTTATGGGGTTAGGAAGCTCTCGCACAGAACTATAGTCTTAATCCGTTTCTATTTTCATGAATCTTAATCTATCTCTATTATCAATTATCCTCACACTTGAAAAATTTAATTGTTTTAAATTCGAGCAAGAGTTTGTTGGTTTCATTTGCACACTTCCCGCTTACTTTTTTATTTTAACTTGGATTAAATTGTTTGATTTTACATGATTTTAGATAGACTATTATAACCAGTATTATAGTATCATTTAAACGGAAATTTCTAAATAACTAGTGAGCCAGTGATCAAAATGATGGATCGACTGTAGAGTACTAGAAAATAAAAAATTAAATACTATAAAATAAAAAACTAATTCTTGCTTTTATGTTAAAAATTTCGTTTTATTAATTATAGTTTAAATGTTAAATCAAACTATTTATCAGAGAAAAATTGAAGTCCAAGAATTTGAGTGAGTTTTGGTACGAGCCATCACTTTAATTATAAGTTGCTTTTGTGAAATTTGAGTTTTGCCCATTGGGTTTTACTTCACTAGTGAAAAGGCCATTCGTAAAACTTTTGCTATGTTTCTACAAGAAATTATGTTGTATTATGTTGTCAAAAATTATAAATAGGATCTGTGACTGCTGGCGGAAACTCATATAAGAGAGAGAATGGAAATCAATAAGCGTTTTATTGTTTTATATCAGCGCCTTTAGAACTTAGTACTATTGAACATTATATATAATATTAATGCTGCAAGTTTTGTAGTGCAACAAAAATTGATGACATTCACTCATTATGACTGCTATGCTCAAGGATGAAAAAATTGTTGTTCACCAAATACTTGGCCAGCATTTTATTGCTTTACTCTCTACATTGTATTCTATTCTTGTTCTAATACTTAAAACATAAATACAGTATATATATAGCGCTATATCTTTTTTTCTATATATAATTTGTTTCTATTCAATTTCTTTGTCACAATACATCATTTGGTTGCCCTTAGTTTTTTGGTGTGCGATCACTTCTTGTATTCGGTGAACACTATTAAAAATGCCATGTAATGCCATATGTCTTTCTCCTGTCATCGCAAATATTATACTTTGTAATACAAGACCAACCGATGACCTCTAGAAGAAAGGTTTACAAATAAATTGCAAATTTACAACAAAAAAATAACACTAGTTTGGGCCAAACCCTAACTTTTGTTAACATACAGTAGCTGTAGGTCTGAAAGAAAGTAAATTAACTTTTATAATCAATCAACAATAGTCACGTTTTCGGCAAAAATTTACAACACATAAGCAAAACGTTGAATTAATATAACGACTCCAAATTGTGTTAGTGTTATATTTAATATTGTTCATGAAATACACAGCCCATTCAGCCAATTCTTAGCATATACTCGAGCTATTCAATATTCATTGTACAACTTTTTTTTAATAAGTCTTTTGATATTTATTTATTTATTTCTATATACTATTCTAATGTGTTTTATTATTTTGTTAAGAATAGTATTTATAATTATGTTTTTAAATTAAATGTTATTTAATTATTTTGTGTAATTATCATAATAATTGCTGCTATTATTCCATCCGTTTATTTAGCTTTCATTATAATTATATAAGAATTGCAGTCTTTTTTATAATTCCACTTAATTTGTTTCGTAAACTTTTACAGCAGATTTTCAAAAGTAAAAAAAAAAAATCTCTAACTTCATAGCCTTAAGGCGTCGTTTAGCTTTAAAAGCAATGGATTCTAATGATTAAAATCTTATCCAAACTCGAGTTCTACTTGTAATAGAAATTTTAAAGAGCTTTTAATTCTTAACACTCGTTATAAGACGATAACTATGAGCTTTTTTAGCGGTTTATTTCGAATATATATTTAAGTTTTTTATACCTAAACACAGCATCATTCATTTATTTAAATGCCTTTGTTTCGCATTCACTAATGAATGGCAATTCAAACGAATATAATTTTCGCTTATTTTACCCTGAGGTGAGGAGGAAAGCAATGAAGCAAAGGGTGACCCACCGATTAATTTGACGAGTGAGTGAGTGAGTGAGAGAGAGAGAGAGAATATGTTGAATTATACTAAAGTATACTATAGTATACAATATTTTTCTATTTATAATGCTTATTAGGATCAAAAGATCTTAAGTTTTTTACTATAAGTTATTTAAATGAATTATTTGAATTAAATAGTTAATTAATTGTAACACATTACCACATTACTGTAGGTTGCGATGAATTACAGCCCTCATGGTGTAAATAGCCCTTAAACCCTCATATATGCCACTTTTTTGAAGAAAACAACTAAAATAAGAACAGAAGCAATTTCGCGAATTTGCTGCAACAGTTTCGAATTGATTTACTCCCCTATTCCTTTCCAATTTTTATTCCTATGTCTTTTTCCTAAATTCACTCTGCCATTACTCTCATTTATTTTTACGTCTTTGAGGTATAGTTTTATTTTGGCTGCACCTCTCGTCGAAAATTGAAGTGTAAAATAATATACAGTATATATACATGTATAAATATATGAATGTGCGTACCAAAATTTTTTTTTAATTTATAGTGCCATAAATGAAATTAAAATTGATAAAAAACATTCGTTATAACATTCTATTATAATATAATGCAATAAAATTAAAAAATAAATTTTGGGTTTTGTTTACTTTCCCGGCAGTATTGTTGGCGCGTTCTACTGATAACAATATTAATATAATTTAAGTTTTAATATAAGAATAATACAGTTAAATCACCATAGCATAGAGTTAATAAATTATTTAAAATGGCAAACTGTATACAAATCATGTTTAAAGAAATTAAAACAACCGAACATAAACCAAACCTACCTAACCCAACCCAACCTATCCAAACCACTGATGAGTTCGGTTAATTTCTTTTAGTAGCCTTGATAGTGCATAATGACCTAACAATATTACGTAATAAATCTTTAAGGCTACGAAAAGACAGTAACCAAACTCATCAATGATCCAAACCTACCGAAACTAATCCAATTTATTCAAGCCAACCGAACCCTACTTTAATATAAAATTAAACGTAATTCATGCTTTTTGGGATTAAACCGAAATACTGGCACCGATTTTAATGCATTTAAACTCATCGCCTAAAACTTCTTTACACAGTTTTTTATATTCCACTTTTTAAGATAAAGTAAGACATATTCATATGCTTTATTAATGAGAACGGAACTGCTTTATAATCGAATAGGCAACAATATAAATTAAGTAAAATGCAATAATAGTTAACGGTTATAAAAAAAAACGCTCCAACAATACTGCCGGGAAAGTGCACAAACATCCAACATTAAACAAAAAAACCATTGATTAATAAATTAATTTTAATTGTAATATAAATTTTAATTGAAAATATAAAGAAAACTGTAATTTATAAACCTTGTTATGTTACTTTGTAATTAACATCAATTACTATTTATTATATTTAGAAATTCATTGGACTAAAGTATGTTTAGACTGATTTGTAAGTATCTTCAAAAAAACAAAAATAAATATATTGATATTAGTTTTTTTAATGTTTATATAAAAATTAAATAAATGCTTAAATTTTAAAGTATATACAGAGTTGCCGAATGTATATTTATTACAACTTTGGTGTATTAGATTAGTAGTTAGAATATTATCCCTGGATTTAAGTTCAATAGTATAACATTCAAGAATCGGTATTTTAAAATCTTATTTAAGTGAAAAGTCGAAGCCAATATTTTTGGAAATAGTAGCCAAAAATCTATTGATTTGTTATGGTTGAGGATCGATCTGTTGCTCTGCATGGGGTGGCGTCACCAAACCCGAACACTCATATTCATACTGAATCGGGTATTACCTGCAACTACACCTGCATATAAATTATTTTTTGACGTTATAACCAATGTTGCCATTGGATGTTAGATATTCATTTGGAAAAATGCTGGGCTCGTCCTAACATAACATATGATGCGATGTCCACAATGATGAAGAATACGCCCATTTAATGCTGTAAACTGTCCCGCTGTGAACTCACGTTTGTTCTCTCTATGAATGTAATTAAGCTTTGAGTCTCTTTCAATGCACGTATTACTGGTCTACATATTATAAGAGAGAACAGACTTATCATAAGTTTTTCATTCTATTCATACACCAGTTCACCATTTATTCATGTGAAAAATAGTGTGTAGTCTTTGCACAATAAATATTCGCTTCATTCTGTTAATTAAACCTACCTTCCAATTATTAATTATTGTTTAATCAATTTTTCAACAATTTATACAAATAAAAATATTGTTTTATTTTTCATTTATATTTTTTTAATTTTCCTAAATCAGTTTAAAAATTTTAATTAAACTAAAAAATTATTATAAGTTTTTTTGTTCGATCGCATTTTAAGAGAAAAAATTATAATTTTGAATGTCTAGCTATAAAAAAAATCACACTGTAAATGTGTACACATTTATTGTAAAATGATATAACATTTATTACTTTATAAATATTTTTTTCACTCGAACTAAAAAAGTTTTAAAATGATGAAACTCAAAATAAAATGAGTAATTGTTTATTCGATAAGATTAAAAATATGTTTGCAATTTATTTATTATTTAATCATAAAATTCTACTAATTAAAGTTTTTATAATATTCAAAAAAAAGAAATATGTTTGGGGATTTTAGGCGAACGGAACCCTGGGATTAGAAATGGCACATTGCGTGTGAACGTAAAGTAACGCTAACGCTGGTAGCTTCCAATGGTTTCAAAAAATGATCTAATAATAATCGCATAAGTTTATTACACTTAAGTTTATGCGATTATTTTAATAACTAGCATAAAATTTATCGTTAATTTTTTATACTTGATTTTTATACTCATTGGACCACTCTTGCATTAATTAGTTTTAATTAAATTATATTCATGATCTGGATAAATGTATAAAAAATAATATTGATTGTAAATGCATAAATGGAAGCTCTTGAATAGAGGTGGAAAAACTTTAAAAATTAGAGTCCCGTCCTGTCCCGTTAATTTTATGTAGTAGTCCTGTCCTGTCCTGTCCTGTTTGAGGAAAAATTTAGTCCAGTCTCGTCCTGTCCCGAAGCTATTTTATTTTTATCTATATAAAACTTTCAGAAAATCGAATAAAAAATTTAATATAAACTTTCGTTAAAAACTCAATACTTCTATATAAGATATAACATAAATCATTTTACTGAAATGTTTGTAATTAAATTGAAAAAAATTAAAATTCGAATGACCATTTATAGACTTTCGGGATTAGGCAAACGAATTTTACAATCCTGTCTTGTGCCGATAATTACATGGTACAATCCCGTTCATGTAAATCCCGTAAAATTTTTCTAAATCCCGATCCTGTCCTGTCCCGTTATCTTTTCCAGGTCTACTCTTGAGTCTCAATCTCCAAGTCTCCAAAATCCCTTATTATAACAAAAAAGAGTTTAATACATTTTTATTAGTATAAATCTGTGAATATACAGACTGACGGACGTATAGCCAAAACATAAGATTGACTTTTTAGTCAAAAATGAGCTAACACATATTGATATAATAAGTTGAGAAAGGATTTACCTGGAAATCCCGTGTTTTTCTTTGATTTTTAGTTTAATAAATATTTTTATATTTTATTTAAAAATAATGTCTTAATTTAATACTTTTTTATGTTCAAAATGGTAGCAATTAGTAAAGGAATATAGCAAATGTTTCAAAATATCTAATTCAATTCTTACTATAATTTCTTAAATTTGGACAAGAATAAAAATTTTCCGGATAAATTACTGTTTTTTGGTATATATATATTTCCCGCTTAACAAGTTTTTAGTTCCCTAAAATCCGTTCCTTAACAATAAGTACCGATACATAATTTTTATTTGGTTTTTTTAAAAACTAGTAACGAATCTTTACGAATTGATTTAATATATATTTTAATAACATTAGATATTAATTCGTACTAACAATGAATGAAACTAAAAATATTTTTGGATATTAACTACAAAACAAGTTCAAACTAGTGTGTATCGTTTAATTACTAATAGATAAATCGTTAGTTAATTAGCCTGATTTACGTTTTGCCTTACAGTCATCATTCGTTTAAAGTAACATTCAAAAAATTAAAATTCATAATTAAATTTAGCAAAACATCTGCGAAATGCAATTAATGACAATTATAACTACTATTATTAGATTCATATCAAAATGGTCTTATTGTTATCCAAGGTTAAGTTTCAAAATATTTTTGGTTTGCTTTTGTTTGACTAGTGTAGCTCAAAATCCGTTTTTATGATTGTAAAAAAATGTAAAATTGCAGTAATCGCAAAACTCTACCTAATTTAATGTTTAGTTACTAAAGTTAAATTAGTTAGAGTTTTGTGATCACTGCAATTTTACATTCTTTTGATTTTTGAAAATAATTTCAATATTTTATTATTAATTCTGTAATGGGTAAGTCGAAAAAAAATTTATTCATTTTTATTATTGTTTTGCAAACCGTATTGAATATCGTAATCGATAGATTTATTTGATGAACATATTGTTAAGCGTTTTGTTAGCAAAATATATATTTTTGGATGTTAAAAAATTTTTATTTTTGGGGTAAAATTGTGTTTGAGTTTAAAAATAATATCCCAATTGTTAGCAATTTGCCAAATTTCAAACTCGACAGTCTATGATAGCAAAAACATTGGCAGAAAAACAGAAAGTTTATTTTGAAAAAAAGCAATTCGGAAAACTCGCTATAACTCGCTATTGGTTATTAAACACATGCGATTCGCATCCGTTCGTTAATGAATTTCAGCAAAAAAGTCATTCTTCTGTGCAGTATATTTCATGCGTTAAACAAAAATTATTCCAAATAAGTTAATTGTGTGCTATAGGCCTATAAGTTTTTTTAACATAGACTGAAAACATTTCCTTTTACTCCCATTTTTGTTATGCCTATAAAATTCTTAATTTAAATGATATATTAAAGGTTAAAGAAAAAATTATAGGTTTAAATAAGTTCAAAGGTTAACTTATAAAGAATGTTTTAAAATGCAAATGCCTGGTCCTTTTAACCAAAAGATTTACCACTAGCACTAGGAAACAGTGGTTGGAGGGCAGAGTACTTATCAGTGCCATGAAAAGAAACGAAAGCTTTTTGTAGTGTTGGTGAAGAG
>JAQIXJ010002699.1:0-15000 GCA_034700185.1 Phthiracarus laevigatus | reverse complement strand
TGTAAATATCATTACTTACACATCATCATTGTAAATACGCATCATCATTATAGGTAAGAAATTTTTAATTATTTACAATATGCATGTTTGATGTATGAATATATACAATTGTTTTTAATCAAATATTTTTAAAAAAAACGATCTTTTTTGTAAAATTCAAAATTGATGTGGCGTCAATGGCTATTATTCTTGAATAACTTATAAAATTATTTTGTAAAACAAGTTATTGTCAATAGATTTCTCCAAAGTTTTCTTATAAAGTACATTAACGAACGATTTACAATATACTTAAAATTAAGGAAAATTTTTTGGTATAAAATTTTTTATTAATAAAATTAGGAATAGGGTCGAACTTTGAGAGAAGAGACAAAAAACTAATTGAAAATAACTTCACAATGTAAGTTTTATTATAATTTTAGCATATAGTCGCTTGCTATCTCTCCGTTTACTCCCAACAAATCGAAAATATAGTTTTATTGTTCCTCTATCTTTTTTAGACATTTTTTTGACTATTTTAAATTTTATTATATGTTTTTTTCATTATCTGTTGTTTTTTATTGTTCTCTGTCGATATCTGTCTTATTATATACCAATCTGTCGTTATCGATCTCTGATAATAGTTATAAGTTGTTATCTGTCCCTCGTGTTTTTTTTGTGTACCATAGGTGAAAACTGAACAAAATTCGAAACATAAGAAATTTTTAAAGTGTTCAATATAGAAGTCATACTTATCTAGTCGATATCTGATTTTCATAAATGTTGAATAAGAGTTTCTAATATCAAAATCTATTAAAAATTCAAACTCTTTTTATTCTATGAATTATGAAAAGTTTATTATAATTACAATTTTATTACAAACTTAACAATATATATTTATCAAAGTGAGCTCATTACAACTGATCATGCTGGTTATCTTTAAATTTTGGAAGATTTGATCTATCAAAATTTTGGATAATATTACACAATTTATTTTCCTAAATAAAGTAATAAAAAGGAATCGTACAGTATTTTTATCATTTATACTTGAACTTTACCATATTCGACAAGATTAAAACTTAAAAAATGGCTATTTTAGTTAAAATTTTTGCATTATTTTTACAAACTTTTATTGATCATTTTGTTAACATTCAACATTTTTCTAAACCATAAAAAACTTTATTTAAAGTTAAAATAAAATCTCAGCTACAAATTTCACTGAATTCGACAATATTTTGCACATGTTTGCACATGCAAAATATTTAAAAATACCGCCCGACTTCTACATCCTTCTCATTTTAACTCACACTTCCCCAAAGAATAGTTCTAATATTAAGAACATGAATATGTAATCTTTTGCTCCTCTCTCTCTCACATCTTAATTAACATTTCCTTTCAATACCTTCACACTATCAATGAATCATTTGTTATTAAATTAAAATACTATTTTATTTTACTGTTTATAACTCAATGTAAACAATTTGTTATTAACACATGGCTAACGTATTCAATTTTCAATGTAAAATTTTTTACTTAATAAACTGATTTTTGTATAATAGTTTTGTTTAAAATTGAATGCATTTGTGCATTATTTTTTAGAGCGTATTATACAGTTGTGACTGTTAGTTTCACTTTTCACGTTCCACGTTCTGTGATTGACATAATTCTCAATCAGCGTTAACGACACTACCATCACATTCTTCTGGAACGATTATCAACATTAATAATATAACAGCATCACAGGTATCAATCAACTAGATAAATGCAATGTTAAGACCGCATCATTAGACGACAAGTAAACCTTGTACTCGAGTACTTCGAACTCAGCAAAGACTACTCATGCAAAATTTCAAACAAACGGATTATATATTCAAGCTGTCATTACACACCACAGCCCAAACTAACATCAAAGGACACACACACACCATATAAGTGACACACGCCAACAGCTCACATCAGTGGCGCATATGTCGACGAAACTCTCAAACACTTCTAAAATTCAATATTTGGTATTTTTCTTAAATCGGGGAGAGAATCTCCCATTAACTGATGAAGTGGTCATAAAATGCCATCAAGAAGTAATAAGATTTCGAAACCAGTTTTAACTCCTGCTCCTACTTATCCATTGGATAAAAGTTCGTTGTCAGATCGACAGCGGAAATACGTCAGGAAAAGATTATCCAAATCCCATTAACAATTATTCGTTGAAGAAATTTCAACGCCTATAAGATCTAAGAATTTGACGGCACTGCCGAATCAACACAAATTAAAAATTGGCTTTTCATAGAGAAAATAGCTTTCGAATCGACTGAATCGGAAAAAAAGAATATAAAGCTTTTAGCACAATACCTAAGAGGACAAGCACTCACATTCTAGACAAAGCCAATATTGCGGATTCTTATCGCATATTATCGAGGATTTTAGGTACCAGCGATCATTAAAACTACACAATAATGGTTAGGCATCGACACTTGGATTGAAGAATTTAACGTCTTGACGAAACCAAAAACATCACAAGCAAGAACCTAGAAGCCTAAGAACTATGATAATAAGGTTATTTATGAAAACGTCTATAGAGGGTTTCATGCAACAGAAAAGTTTTTAACTGACTTAAAGAAACAAACAGATAAATTAAATCAAAAATAAAAACCCATTAAAACTATTATGCCTTTAACAAATGTAGAAAAAATTAAGAACGATACATTCATAGATAGCTTAATTTTTCTTAGGTCATTGTGATAAATTAATCATTTTTCAAGATCTCAAATTCCTTTTTTAATATAAGAAATTGGCGAAATCCCTTAAGTAGATATAGACTGCGAACATAAAGACGGACAGACAGACATTTTCAAATCCATAAGCTCGCATTTTTTTTTAAAAGTGTGCTAATAATTAGGAGAATGCAAAGTTTTGTCATAAATGCAAAAACTCAGTCGAAAAAAGAAAAAAATTAAATCGATGAGACAAGAGTTTGACTAAAATGAGAAAAACGGAGTCAAAATTTGGTTAAAATAGGTTTAAATAGTTTCAAAAAAGTTTTATATTGGGTTAAAAATTAACTAAAAATGGGTCAAATCGGTTAAAACTTACACAAAATATGGTATAAAATGGTTAACTTCTGGGCAAATATAAGAAACTTTTGCAGTTGCCCGCATTATTAACACGTTATAAAACGCGCCTAATTTTACTCTTTAGCACAAATGCTGATGTTACCTCGTCGACAGCTAAACTAAGATTGAATAAAAATAACATTGTATTTATAGCAAAGTTTTAAATGACTATAAAACTTTTGGCAAAACAATGACAATTCTAATTTTGTTTAATTAATAATATTAATCAATATTGTAAGCCAACAATTGATTTAAAGTCAAAGTTTACTAATTTTCATTCTTGTTCAACCTTAACTTAACTAGTTAACAACTTTCGTTACTTTAACAATAACAGGTTAAGAAAACTTTAACTCAAGTTAACTCAATAATTTAACTTAAACAAATCTTATAGTATTGTTTAAAGGATTTTTCATTTAAAAAACTAAATTCTGAATCACATTCATTATCCGAGATTATATAACCACTCGTTATTAATTGTCAAATAATTTTATAGAAATAAATTTTGACTGCAAAAAATATGTAAATTATCTATAATATTAAAAAAATATTAATTATTTATAGACATCACAACTTATATATTTAATTTTTCTGTATAAGTTCTTAACTCAAATCAAAAATCTGATAAAAGGTTATTGCCTCAGTCATTATCTTCTGTCTGCCAAGTGATTATTATTAAGTTATAAAATGAACATTTAAAAAATATATTAATTGTTTTAAGTTTATTAAGTTAAATTAAGTGCACATGAAAATGTCGACTTTATATAAAATGGTAACATTTTTCAGAAATAAAAAGTAATAATTATAATGTTATAATAATTACAACAAAAGTAATTAATACTATCGTTCCAATTAAAAATAATGCAAACAAATTGTTTAAACTAAATTCTATAAGATTTACGGTACTAAAATAGTTGCATAGAAATATATTAAGGATGAAACTTATAAAACTTATTTAAAACTATATTAGTTTTTGAACAAATTTCAATAACTAATTTATTTATGTTGTGATTGGGATTGGTTTTAGTTAAATATTTATTATTTATTCTGATACAGATTGAATTTAGTTCAATAATTAATATATATTTTGATACTGATTGGTTATAGTTCAATAATTTAATATATTCTGACACATTGGATTTAGTTCAATAATTATTATTTATTTTGATAGATACTTTAGTTAGATCAATAATTAATATATATTCTGACAGATATTGGATTTATGATGGCCTAATTTATTGATATACCTGGATTTATCATATTTAATCGAACAATTATGTGTTTAACAAATATACTCGTTATTCATAAACAAATAAATAAATGTTGATTTGCTCATAGAGATAAAAAGGGTTAGTAACTCTTGAATAGAGAAAGAAACAGTCAAAGTGTTGCCAGAGAATAAGAGTAAAGTCATTATGATACAGTAAAAGAAAAGGGAATGATTTTTGTATCATAATTCTACGAGAACGATAAACGTTAGAACAGTTTCAGAAAGCTATAAGATTTCATATTTAATTTACTTGTAATCTGAAGATTCAATGAATATCTTAATTTTATTAAAGATTTATCTAAGTTTTTGGAATTGTTATTAATGGCTCCTATGAATTTCAACAAACTTGGATATAATTTACAATCCAGTTGATATTAACAAAAACAACAGTTTAAAATAACTATATTTTTCAACCCCCATTGAATACATATTCGAAGATTTCCTGAACTCTATATTATGAATGCAGGCCTTGTTACTTTTTACTTGTTTAATTATTATATGTTAATTAATTTTCGGTAATAAAAATGTAATAATTAAAACTGCATCAGATTTGTATAAAATTGCATAAAAATTAATATTTAACAATTAATTTTTATATTAATTTTACAATTTGTAAAATAAAAACTTAACATTACAATTTGACATATTTTAACTATTTAATAAGCAATCATGATGCAAAAACTCAACTTTTTTGTAATTTTGGCTTTTTGAAAATTTAAATATGTTTTTAGAACAATTTCACACAACTTAAAAAATATAATTTGTTTCCTTATTGAAAGAAATCTATTAAAATCACATTTTTAAGTAAATAACAATCGGTGTTATTGAAACAACAGGATGTCTCCGAGTAATGTCCAGAAGGAGACTGAAAAAGTCAAATCAGATATAAATATATATGTTTTTCTTATAATTATATTTCAAATTAATGTTTACTTATAAAAAGTGCAGATCAAGAAACTCATTTTAATTTTTAACCAAAAACTGTAAATACACCAAGCTGGGAGAATTTTTTGAAATTGGTTAAACAAAAAATAGATGTTTTTAAAAATTTTATTTATAATTAATCCAAAAATATAACTAAGTAAAATCTAAATTATGTTGATGTTTCAATGGTTTTACTGTTGAAAAAACTAAAAAAATTTCGATGATGTTTTTTGAGCAAAGCTTAATTTAAATCCGTTAGCTTTTGCATCAACTATATATTTTAAAGTTTTTTGCTTTAAATTGTAAAGATTTCTTCAATCGAATATTCTAACGATTTTGGGATTTGTATCTAACGATTAATAAACTATTTTCAAGTTTTCATCTATCGATTTTAAAAGGTTAATGTGTGACATGAAAAAATTTAATGTTAACACCTTATTATAATTTTTTATAAATATTTTATTTAGTTAATGATTAAATTTAACTAATAACTCTAATTTAACCAATCTTTCAGTTTAAGTTTTTGCATATGAGCTTAAGCTGTTTGTTAAATTTTTCAACTTTTAGGACATTTTGACTAGTTAATGATGAATCAATTAGCCGGCCACATAAAAGATTTATAAACTATTAATTGAGTCATCTAGAAACATTTTAATTTTTATTTTTGTTTGAAGTTACATAATTTAATAAAAAAAACTGTTTTCAGATGATATAATTTAATTAGTATCAATAGGGCTGAAAAAATCATTTATACAACAAGCAAGTAGGAATTCTAAGCCTTGTTTCTAAGCCTCTTTAACAACCATTATGTATTCGAAACATCTCATTATAATTAAGTTTAGCCAAATTAAAATAATACAACTACAAGCAAGTGCTATTTGATTTGCGTGTAATTTTAGTTTTTAGTTTTTATTGCTGAACCTTCAATTAATTAAAATTTATATTGAATAACTAACTATTAGATTTAGAAATATGTGAACTTTATTTTTCTATTAAAACCAAAAATAAATCTTTCTAGTAGTGTATGAATTTATTCTAGATTATCAATGAAAAAACTTGAATTTTAACGAAATTGAACTAAGAAATGAAATGTTGACTTATAAAATTATTTGTTTTCTTTATTTACTAAATGTAGCTTGGTTAGGAATAGAAGTTATTTTGACTGGGATTTTTGAATCAAGTGTTTTTTTTAAAAAAAGGTTAGAACACTTCTTTTTATAACGACTTATAATAATCTTAGCAAACGACATTATTTTATCCAAATAGTGCGTCGTATTTCATGACCAATAATAACAGGTAAATCATACACATCATGATCTATAGAATAATATATATTATGTTACAGTTACTAAATTCATTATGATTCAATGTCTAAATTCATACAATTTATAACTGTTTATATATGTAAAACTTTGATTATGGTATATACGGCAGGTTCTTTTGTTAAACATATTTCTTTTTATATTTAAGATTTTAATCATGTTTGTAAGAACTATTGTTATAATACATTACACTTTTTTATATTATAGAACTAGCTCATTAAGTCATTAATTATATGACAAAATGCAATAAGTGTAATAAACTTTAAATTTGTTAATTCATTTATCAGCAAATATATTCATTAAGTAAAAATGGAAGTTTCCTAGGTGTTTTTAATCCAAGTTGTTGAACATACGGATATTTATTAAGCTGATTAAATCACAAATAATACAAATTAACAGTCTAGACAATAAATGTTTTCATTAGTTAGTTATATAAATTTAACAAATATTTACAAAATTTTAAGGCAATTTTCTATAGTTTAAACTATTAGAATACGTATTTTCTTTAAAACAAGATGCAATAAATCAAATAATTATAAAATGTTTATATTGTGTAAAACGGAATGTCGTGGTGTCAATTTTATTTTTAAATAAAATTGTGGCCGTTTTAAATTTAATTTTAATAATTTTTGAAATATGTTGGATTTATGAATTTAGCTGAATACCTAAATGGTATGCGTTAAAGGAGTACAATTTTCTACAGTCTTACTATAGATTTACCACGTGTTGTTTCCATATTACTTTTTCGATTACAATTCAATTTCAATTTCGATTTTTAAAAACTTAATTATTTCAATTGCGTTACTAATTTTTTTCAACTAAATTATAAGTAAAGTTCAGAGCTTTAAAGCAACCTCATATAAATAATGGAAGACATTACAAAAACATATATTATAATCTAGTTTAAATTGTATAAATATGTTTAACTAAACATGAACGGAACATTCATAGTGAGCTCACTTTTCTTATATTTATTAGTTATTTTATCTTTTTCAAGAAAAATTATTAGTAAATTTGTAATTATTTATAAGTGAAACATCTGTCAATTACAATAATTTCGGCCTTATTGTCGCCAACAGTAATCTACCAATTAGACGATTAGCTAAAATGCACTGTACAAATCATTGAACAGTAATGAATAGTCAGTCGAAGATTCGTTAATTATTACTATAACTAGTTTGAACAGGCACTGCAATGATGCAATCTGAAGATACGTAACACTATTTAAAATGATATTTTAAAGTTCATAAAATTTTTTATCGACGATATGTAATACAATAGAATTAATTTTTTTTGCATTAAGACATCTCTATTTATGTCAACAGTTGGGAAGAAGAAGATCTCCCATGATCTTCATGTACGAAAGATTCAAACAGGTCACCTTTGTGAAATTTGTCAGTTGCTTTACTCTATTTGTATTGTTTTAATGTATATCTCTTAAAAATATTATACAAGCGTCCATGTCTAAAATTTAAACAGAAAATACATATATTATAACACGTTCATGATGATTTAATTTAGTTTAACTAATCCATGTAAACTTAAAAAAGTTTAACTTTGTTTTTATCTTACTGATTTACAAGATACAATAATATTGGGAAATTCTATGTATGATTAATTTAAAAAAACCATTGAACCTAAAAATAAAAATGCTTTTATTTAATTAATATAATAAGTATTGTTCTAGTAATTTTCAAACTAAACGTGTTTTTAAATGACTCAATGTAAGTTTTAAGCAAATAAAAATCAGATTTTTGATTTAGATAGTCAGACTAATATTGCTATAAGTTAGAAAAAATCTGAGTTAAAAGCATGTATTAAATAGAATTTTATATCTAAAAGTTGTGGAAAGTGTGTTATATAAACCTGAATTAATTAGAATTCTATTGCTATAAGTTTTGTAGTCTGTTTTAAAAGCCTTAAATAATAAACATTAATAATCACGAAGTATAACATTGTTTTAATGTTATAGAAACGAAATGTTTATTTAGCGATTTGTTTATCAATTGAAGTAAATTTAAAACACACGAATAAACACAACTAATATTTCAGATTAGACAAAATATAATTAACAATGAATTGTTATCGATTTTAATAAACCTTTTGAGATAACACAAGAATACACGTCTTGTCTAAAAAACACCTCTAAAGAACACACAATAAAATGGATTAACAGTGTCATGTAACTTATATGCATTGAAAGTTAACTAAGAAATAAATATGTAATAACGCTCTATAACGACTACTTTTAATAAAAAAAAATACTTAAATGATAAATAAACACAAATAACTTACGAGTGTAGGAACAAAACTACCAAATTAAGTCTGTATTGTTTATGAATACACTGTAATGAATCGAACATTTTTCAAAATAAAGCAAACATTAATGAACAATTAATAAGTGATACATTAGAAATTAATGACTAACATGATAGCGTTAAACGGTACAATGTTTACCTAGCAGTCAACATATGACTTATATGCAATGCATATAATAATTAGAAAGCATTTAGAATTAAGTGATGTGAATCGTTTTTCACATACACTACAGTTGTTATTTAAGATTTTAATTATATTTTAAAAGATTCAATCGAAAAGTATTAATTTTCAAAGTTGAATTTTAATCTGAAGATTTTGTTTTGCAATACCGATTTAAATCTCAATCATAATTTTGTGGTAACAATTTCGAATCAAAATATAATTACAATTTTGATAAAATAACTTTTACATAAAAAGCTTAATTTCAACTTAGAGTTGTTATGTTTTTAAACAAAATATTCATAATAAATATATTTTAAATGTGTGTCGATTTGTTATCTGAGTAAATACTAGAACTTGAGCACTTTACGTCAACAATTGGTTATTTTAAAAAGTTTAGAAAATAACATTGTCATAGACTTTATTTAAAAAACAAGTTTGTGTTAATTGTACAAAAAATTCATAAAATAATTTTACAGTTTTTAAGCACATAACTTGAACTAGTATTGTTTTCATATAATTTTTCATTTTTATTTTAAATACATGTTTATTTCTATAATAAGACAAATTATTTGTTATATTTCGTTTCTTTTTTAATTATTTTTAATACATTTTATATTGTTTATTTTACTTTTATTTTTAAATATTGTTTAATAAACATTTTTTATAATTTAATTATTAATTCATAATTATAATAATATTAATAATGGCTAACTTTAAAGGTTATTATTTTTATGAATTTCTGATTTGGACTTATTATTGAATGCGAAAAAAAGTAATTTAGAAATAAATAAGTAATGAAGAAAATACTCATTCAAAAGTTACAGTTCATGACGGAATAGATAAAAGGTTTATTGCAAATTCACTAAAATTATTCAAGATTTCACAAAATGAGTCTTTTATCCTGAACATTATTCGATCAAATAAAATGTTTAGTATTTATTAATATCTTTTCTATATCTACCATGACATCTTTTGATTGAAATTGTGTATTAATTAAATTATTTTGTAAGGAAGCTTCAAAGTTTATTTTTCCTATTCTTATTAGTTTATTTCTTCTTAATTATTTATGGGTTGTTTATAAAAATTTTACGTGAAATTTTTGACATAATTTTTCTGATCATGATTTAATAACTTTAATAAATATTTTGATCTAAAACGTCGTAGTTACATAAAAAGCATCATTTATTTTTATCATTAATTGATTTCGAAACAGAGTAACATCTATAATTCATTTGGCGAATGTAGTTTAAAAAGTTAGTGGAAATGGCCGTTTTCCGCTTAAAAATAGTTCATTTAAGGCTTATTTAAATTTTTTAAAATTAAATTAACTGTCATTATATTTTATTTTCTGTTGTTATCTAAATAATACTGTTATTGAATTTATTGTTATTGTGTGTTTTCGTGTTGAACAAAATTTGTTTTTCACAATATTTTACAAAGTTTAAGTAATATATTTTTTTTTGTTATCTATGATGATTAATATGATATCTGAAATTAGTATTATAATTACGAACATAACTATTTATGAGTTAACTTAGATTTGTATAAAAGTTAGCGCATCATTAATGTTCAATCTTGTTTTGTTGTGTTTTCTGTAATTTAATCAAAATCTAAATCGAGAAGTGGTTTAACGAAAGTTTTCAATTTGTATTGGACTTAATGTTTCTAAAAGCAGTATGTTATGCAAAATCGATTTATGACTAATTCTTAATTTTGTATTTATTTATTTGAATAAAACAAAATTTAGGTCAAACTTAAGGATTTAACTTTAAGTCATAATAATGTGAATTGTTTTTGATTTCAACTGATATTAACATAACTTTAAATTTATAACAGAAAAAGTAATATAAAACAATGGAAGCTAACGAATATAAAAGCGAAAGACCATGTACTAACTAAAATTTAAATAACAAATTAAAATATTATAACCGTGTCAATCTTATTCATAAATAGAATCGATTTGAAAGATTTTTTTTTACGATTCAAACTAATTGAAGTGTTAAAACATAAATTTACCATCACAAATGATCATATAAAAAATTATTTCCTTAAAGTGTTATTAAAGTTTCGTTAAATTTATTAAATATAATGAATGACATTTAACATTTATTAATAGTCATTTGTACTAAACATATTTTCACGTGATTTAATTTGATTCCCATTTCAATTATAAAATGTGAAATTCATATATGTTAAGCAATGTTATTGTTTTGTTCATATTTTTTTCCAAATTGATCTCATTATAAAAGTTCTTTATTATTAAAACATTAAAAGCGTAAATTATTTTACTTTCAATTGTTCTTTAATTAGCATTTATACGTAATAAAAGCTAAAGGTAACTTGTTTTATATCCCAAAATTAATATCATCGCATCAACTATTGTAATAAAGTTATATAAAAATTCTCATTCATTGTTTATTTTAATCTTGTTTAACTGACTAAAGATACATAAATGTGGATTTGACTTTGTCCGTCCGTCTATCCGTCGGTCGGGTCGTTTATTTGTCTGTCCGTCCGAACTCTTGTGTTAACTAAGCGATTTTTATATTTACATTAAATAAATAGGTTTTTACCATTGTCTTATGTAAAATAAGGGAATCTACATATATCTTATGTTAATAAAGATATTTTACGTCAAAATGTAGAAAAGTTAGTCAAATTTAAGTAAAGCAAGTGTCATAAAAGGCTGTTAAATGGATCACAAATGTGGTTAACAGGTGAAAATGGAAAAATCAGGCAAAAACAACCAAAATATTAGGAAAAAGGAAAAGAAGGTCTCGTATATGTTAAAATAAGTCAAATATATTCAAAATTAGCCAAAAATTTGAAAGAAACTTTCCGAGTTAATTAGAACAATTTGGACAAAAATCATAAATAACGGGTAAAAATTAACAAAAGTGATTCCATTTATATAGTAAAATTTATGACAAAATCATATAAATCTGGTAGAAATAGACAAAAATCTAAACGAGCGATTCCAAATTCTAAATAGGGTAAAAATAGAATTTGGTTTTTGTTTATTTTATTAAAAAACACAGTATAAATCCTAAAATATAAGTAAATTCTGGTTTACATATAAGTTTAAAGGCATCTAAATGTGTGAGAAATTTGTTAAAAAATTTACAAATATCCGTATTATTCATTGAACTAATGCACATGTCGGAAAACTGAAATATGAAAAGTGGTCTCAGGAACTGTAATTGTTAGAAACGTTTTTATCAAATGTATGTTGATCGTTGAAATAGAAATATCTCATCTCTTGTAGATTTTTTTACTATTTTGAAAGCAACAAATCTTAACGTTCATGGCAACAGCAAAAAAAGTATAAAACTAGTAAAAAACCGTTTTGCTATCAAAATTAACAACCGATTAATTCAAGTTGAATGATTCCAACTGTATACTTGGGTGTACATAAAATTTTCTGTCATGGTATTTTCAAGAAATAAAATAGATTTCAATTTTTTTTGTTTCTCGGTTTATACATTATGCATCGACTTCTCATGAGAGCTGCGTCCATTTTTCTGAATTTTAATGTCAACTAATTTTAATGCAGCTCTTATTTTTTGAATTTAATATTTCGAAAAAATGGAAAAAATATAAGTTTATAAAATATTAATTTTTTGAATTAAATTTAAAATTTTTATTTTTCCGAGTTTAATTAATATTTCATTTATCGTTTGTTTCAATTGGATTTCCCTATAATTTTGTCTAACTATTTTATTTAAATTACTCGTTTTTTGTATTTTTATAATCAATATTATGTCCAAAAGAATCAGTAAAGAATAAAATAAAAAAAGATTATGTCGAAAACAATAAAATTTTGATAGATGATTCAGTTGTTTATGAATAAAGAGAATTTATTGTTGAAACAAAATAAATTTGTCAAATAAATCGTCAAAATGTAGAAAATATATTATATTTAAAACACAGCAAAACCTTTCTACGGGATATATACTTTTTTGGTAATAATTAGGACAATAGTGATCTATATTGGGTACAAATGCCTAAAGTTCTTTGTTATAATTTACAACATTAAATATGAATACTAAATAATAATGAAAATAATTTAAATTAATCGAAACGATTGAATAGAAAAATAAGGACGGTATAATAACTGAAATTTTTAACAAAATTTAAATATTATGATCGTAACGATCTTGTCAAAAATAAGATTAATTTAATTAATTAATTTTACATTAAAAATTCATTTTTTAAATTATTTCAAAAAACGATTGAAGGTCAAAAAATTTATTCTAATTATAAAACTGTTTTTGATTATTATTTAATAAATTAATAATATATATAGTGTATTTGAAATCTATGTAAAGGTCTAATTGATAGTAAATTTTATTTATTATTTTGAATTCTATAAATAATATGATCATTTTTAAGGTAAATAAGTTCCTTAAATTTCTAACAATTCTGGTACTTTTTTCTAAAGACTTCTAAATAATTTAGCACTAGTTTTTCTCACGATTTTCAAGACTAGTTATTTTGTTGAACTGGCCAAATAAAAAAAAAGTTTCTAATATAACATATTATAAATAATTGTTATTATCATTAGTTTTAGTCAGATTCATATAAAAAAAGTAAACAACTAATAAATTTTTGATTTTTATTTTTCATAGTTTTAAACACAAAATGTAAAGTAACATAAACTCTTAAGAAAAAACCTATGCTACGACATGATTTTTAGTAAAAAAAACAGTTTTTCATCTATAATTTTTTGACTGCAAAATTTTTTTTATTTAAGTTTCACAGTCTTTCAGTGGTTCACTATTTTATTTACATTGTTTTTCTTAATGATTGTGTTAAAAAATAAAACTTCAGGCCATACTAGGACTAAAAAAAGTGCATAAAGGTTTTTAAAATCTAAAAATGACATAATGGATAGAAATATTATAACTTAATGTAATTTTTGTGATTCAGACAAAATTCAGGATAAAATGGGCGTCTTTTATGTAAAAATAGATTAAAACTGTTAAAAATGGTCAAACTTAACGTTAAGATTTTTGCAGTACAAACTTGTTTTTTTTAAAAATAAGTAGAAGCTGGCTAAAATTAGCCGAAGTTTAAATTTGTGAACTTCTAGAAAATTATATTACTTTGGGTAGGAAGAAATAAATAAAAGCTACTTTCCATATATACTAAAAAGAAATAAGCAAAACCAGATAAAATGGCAATATAAATCTTTTTTTCTTTAATAAATGAATAAAAACAAGTTTAAATTATAGTTTATGATTAAAATCAAAATCCCAAAATGATTGTAACTTCAGTGTTGTCTCTTAAAGCGTTGCCGAAAATTTAATGATAAACGTGTTATTCCAACGTTTATTTATAAATAATAATCGTTCTTTTCAACCATACTATTAAAGTGATATATATTATCATTAACATTTATTTAAATGCAAAATAAAATCCAATGTAGTAATCATTTTAAACTCAATGACTATTCTCTGTATTAGAACAAGCACAGTTAAAACAAATAAGTTATTATTTAAAATAATTTTCAAACATTTATTATAATAGAAATGAAGACCTTTGTATTGGTTAAAGCCGAACGATTTTTTAAATTCTACACGTTTCATCGAATTTCCTTTTGAGACAAATAAAACGTGACTAGAAGTGTGTGAAAGACTTACGGATGTTTATATAAAAACCATTCTAAAATCTGTCAAGTCTAAAATTTAATGCATAGTGAACATTTATAATTCCACAAATTTCACTTTATAACTGAGCTTTATTTAGTGTTATTGTCATTCAAGTTTTTCAACTCAAATTGGAAGAAATTAAAATGCATTTCTTTTGTGATTAATAACAATTTTTCTAATAGTAAGCTTTGATTTAATTTAAATTATTTAAGATTAGTTTTAATCAAAACTAATTTTTTTGAATTTAATTATTTTCATTAAACTAAATT